>KN538383.1:1139008-1186239 GCA_000797535.1 Trichuris suis
TGGTAAAATTTTAAAAAAGTGTGAAATGTGGCTTCACAAATGCACATTTTTTGAAAAACATTAGAAATTAGCTTTAGGATTTTCTGCGTTTCTTAAAAGCTAGAATTGACGGCTTCTGAACTTCCTTGAATCGGTACCAAACGTAGTTTTATCTTTCAACCAAGTGATTCATACCTTTCGAAGCTCAGCCAACTTTTAAGCACTGAAGAGTCATGTCACTTGAGGGATATGGAGCTCCTATTTCTTGTTTTTGGTCAAATTGTTCCGACTTCCTTCAGCACGTTTACACGGGTTGCTACAATTTCATCCTCAGTATTTGAATCTCCCGATCTTCATTGTGGCGGGCCAATCACCTGTCAAGAATGAACTTGACGTGTACGTTCGGTATTGGAAAGAATTTCAAATTTTTAGGCATTTCTTCTGCTTCCTTTTTCGCATTAAGATTGCTGAAAATGCAAGGCAACTCTGTGCTCACTCGATAATGCAAATTTATTAAACACTTGACGGGCAGCCAGTTTTAAAATGCGAGATGTAATACACAGTCGCTACTAAGGCGAACTCAGGAACGAAGTGATGGGTGTTATCAGGAATAAAATCAGTCCATTAGAAGGAACCTGGGACCACTCCTATTATCTGCCTACCGATTCAGTTTGATCTGTTATCTTCTGTTCTAACTTGCTCAGGCTTAGCCTTCAGATTAGGCTAAGCCTTAGGCATACACTTACGCTTAGGTTAGCATGGGCTAAACGCAATCTTAAGTCTAAATACTGGGTATCTGATAACAGTATTGAGCAAGATTTTGCTTTTCTCGACGACTGGGACCGTTGTAGATTTCAAGCTTTGTTCACCGGGGATTCGAAATTCTCCTGGTCCCGTTATCAGCCGAAGTGGTGACGACTCTAGGAGAGTCGAAAGCTCTGGAAAATAAACGATAACACCTAAAACCTTCCTAATAGGCGAGAAAAGCAATCGTAGGTCTAGAAGCGAAGGTGATCATGACAAATGCGCACATGCGCGTACAAATCCAATAAAACAGTTATTGTCACGGTAAATCCATGGAGAGATGATTAGCCTTTTGCCTTCCGTATTTGTCCAACAGTGCGGGGTCTGCGTCTGCGCATTTTTGACGCGGCAGTGGTGGCAAGATGATTATTACTACTCATTAAATGGAAATGGAAAGGTTTTCGTCGTCTTGATCTTCATGTTGCGTAGAGCGACAAGGAAGACAAAAAGTTGGTCTTACGTGTTTGTCTGTGCCTCTGTCGATAGTGAATGCTGCTGAGCGTGGCTTGCAGTTGTTTGTCTGCGTAAGCTGCGATAAATTCAGAGGTTGCAATGGGTTTCTTTATATTCTACTGTAAGAAATAGCAAAACTGTATGTATAGACTAGTTAGCTTGCGCACTTATATTACGCTTTATTGAAAATTATTGTAATAATAATTGTTGTATATAATGTAATTGTTGTAAATCGTAATTGTTTCGATATTTCAAGGCCACTTGGATTGTCAGCTCATTTCAAATCACTGCAAAGCTTTGCAATACTTTCACTTAAAAGAACCGCGTTATCCAAGGGACTGCTGTATGCTGATAGGCGAGTTTCTATTGTGGTTCAACTTGTTTGGGTCCACAGGGTTGCGGGACTAGTGAATAGGCCAAATCAGCAGTGATTTGTTGGGCACATATACAGTATACAGCAGTGTTTCCTAACCTTTTGCCCGCCATCGCCCGCCTAAAGCTCTCATCGCCCCCTGGGGATTTAAGCTTTCCAGATCCTCTGCTTTACGCCTTCCCTTGGGGCGGTGATCCCTTGACGTCGTTTCGGCAGCGCAGGTTGGACGGCTGGTTCATAGTTTTCCATGCCATGCTCCGTTTTCCTTCCGGTAGCGGGCCACGTTGCGATTACCCCGACCGAAGAGCTATGGCCAAGAACAGCAGGGCAAAATGGGCTGCCGAAAAGCCTGCGCCCAGCGATGGTAATGGCCTCTGCATGACCGCCTTTGCTTACGGTTAAAAAGGAACGAGAATTCTTCCGGAGTTCGCATCTCCTTCCTCTGGCGAATGGTTTTCAGAAGAACCCCCCCTTCACGGGCGCGCGCTGCTGCTCACTTCTTTAAAAGCTGGCTGTTTCTAATACCCTGCCTTTCTTCACTCTCACGTACAGATCACGCTGATTCAGTGCACTGCGTTGAGATAGGGCCTTTTATTTCATTCATGCCAAACAAGCTACGCAATGAGTTTTTGAGCCAAGTGCTAATGACTACTTTTGATCTGCCGAACCGAAACTAATTTTTGGACGTCCGGCTGCATGTTGGTAAAACGCAACCGCGGGTCATCTAGGAAAAACTTTCGTTTGCTTTCTCAGCGCAAAGGGCCGATCAAAGATAACACGCAGATTTCCATAGTCAAACTACGTATAGGCGCTGTGATTCACGCCGAAGTGATTTTTTCTGGCTAAATAGCATACTTGACGTACTTGCCGCCAAATCAAAATTCGTCGGCCTGAATTGACAAGTAGGTATAGGGTTGATAAGGTTTTGGCATTTTTTCTTAATGATATGGTCAATTGTGTAGAATGAAAACCAGTTTCTGGCCTACGCCACTTTCGGCCATTTTGTCATGACTGTTTGTGGGTAATTCTTCATTTTTCCTTTAACGTCCATGTTTCTACTGTGAAGTAATGCACACTGTGCTGGTGCGAAGGTCGCTTAAATTCACTAATTCAAGCATTTTTGCGTGTTGGACATTTCATTTTCGTTACAGTAGGCAACTAAACTTGAGCGTACTTGCAAGGTCAGCGTTTTTACGAACGCTCGGTAGGAAAACACGCATTGTTCGTCTTTAGCAGCGTGCCACGTAATCTCTCACTATTTTTCTGCTGCTTTTGATCGATTGACGATTCTGTTGATACCCGTCTGACACTATACAGTGTTGTGTCGTAATAGCTTCGAAGTAAGTTCTCATAATTGATCTTAGATTCACGGCTTTGGCCCTTTTTGCTGTGTGTCTGTAAATAAACTTCAAAATGCCCTACCAGCGAATGGATGAGCAAATTGTTAGAGAAAATACAGAACAATGTCTAACCGTACGTTTCGGAACTGCTCTTGTTCCGTCGTCAGCTCCCTTACACCGCTGACGACGGAACAAGAGCAGTTCCGAAACGTACGGTTAGACATTGTTCTGTATTTTCTCTAACAATCTGCTCATCCATTCGCTGGTAGGGCATTTTGAAGTTTATTTACAGACACACAGCAAAACGGGCCAAAGCCGTGAATCCAAAATCAATTATGAAAATACCAAAGCCCGTTACAAGACATCCCGTCTTCCGAAACGAAGTAAGTTCTGTGTTAATATCTGTCAGTTCAAGTCATGCAGTCGTCAAGTGTCTTCTGTCTACCTGTATTTTTAACGTTAATCCACTCTGAGGTAGTCAGCGATTTTCCAGGTGTCATTTCAGACTGTGGCCTATTCGTTGACCACGTAAAGAGAACTTACAGCCATCATGTTTTTCATCTTTCATATTTTTACGCTTTGGCAAATGGTGGGCTTCTGCATTAAATGCTTCTTGGCAGTGCTGAGTTATTTGCCTTATTTCGGGCAATGCGTTCGATCGACCGTTGTATCGCGATTAGTTTATCTTTCTTTTGCCATTTAGTTGCTGACGGACGCATTCAACTGTCCGTTAGCGGCGGTATTCACTCGCTATCTGTCCCCACGGAACTGAGTTTTGTCGTTGGTGCCGGCCAAGTACTGTAGTACGATCCTAATTTCCGTTGAACGCAGTTCACGTTCGTTATTTCCAAATTTAGGTACACTGCGTTGGTATAACAAGCGATCATTTTTTGTTCTCAGCGATAAGTGCTGAACGCAATATTTTTTGTGACGGGTAGATAGTGTCACTTTTTTTGAATCTGGCAAATTGGTGGCGAAGCTTGGCGAGCGCTAACATTCAACGCACGAGCTTATTCATTCTAATCGAGTCCAAGCTCGTCTGATTTGTGACTAATAACCAATGGAAAAACCTCCGTTTGGTTCAGGTCACGGCGCATTATGTTTCGCCGGCCATGTTTCGAAAGCTTCCTTTCGGGGGTGCTTCCGTTGTCGCACTTGACAGGCAGCTGGCACGGTGGGTGGTTTCTCTTCGCGCAGCTGCGGCGGGGACTGGCCCAGCAATCTCTGTTTGTCAGGCCCTTCTTCTTTCGTAGAGTGGTTGCTTGTATCGCTTCAAGCTATAGCTCATTTTCGCACGCCCTTTGTGTCGCTGTTTGTCTCGTTAAAAATTTGAGCGAGGCGTTAACCGCCTTTCTGAGATCAAGTTTTGTACTTCTGGTAGGATTCCTTGCGCAGCGTCGATGTGCGTACTTTCTGCTTCGCCGGAGAGGCGGATATTGTGTGAACCCCTGAAACGGCAAAACCGTTCATTAGTATCTTTAAAAGGAGGAACCTCAGCAGGATTTGCAGACTGTTTCCTAAGATTTCCTTAAAATTGCTTTCCGCCTGACGGTGATAAACGTTGCTCCGATCCCTTTCGAAGTTTGAGTTTCGATCCAACTGCTAGGAATAGGCTCGAAATGATACAGTGTGAATGCTTTCCGAATTCTTTGCACACGTACTGCGATCTCTCTCTCTCTCTCTCTTTATCATCGCGTCATTTCCCGCCGCAGCATTCGTTCTGTCCCCTTCGCCAGCGCAGGTCTCCTCCGGGCGTCGCTGCTGGAAACTGTGAGATACTACAACGTCTGGTTATACTTAACAACGTAGTCCCAGGCAAGCCATTTAGCCTTTTCATATCTACACCACCGAAAGCGAAACCATTCCTTGATCAGACTGAGGTAATGATTTGTTTCCAGTTGAAGTGTACTTCGGCCGAGCTACTTCTTAAGTAAGTCGGCTACGAGGTTGCTAATTCTCAAATTCTACAAAAGCAGACATTCATGAATTTGTACATAAAGTGTCTCGCGCAATAAGAATCAATGGCTTTATGCTCATGATTTCATAACGCATACGAACGTATTCATTTCTTTTTACGTTCCTTGAACGTCTAAATTTCAAAGATAGGGATTTTGAGACTGGGCATCCTGTTGTCAGCGTCCTTGGTAACGGAGAGGAGTACGGATTATAGCTCTGCGTGGAAAGAGTTCAAAAAGGAAGGGGAGCAGTTTAAGATTCGTGCACGACTTTAAGCTGGAAGTTCACCATTCCTTAATGGGAACTTCTTCTTTGTTCCAACCATTGCGGAGCGAGAAAAAACATTTGATCTTTATCTTTTCTCCCTGCAAAGTTAGCCAATACAAGTGTGTAGCGTTTTACTCTTTTTCCTTCTGCATTTGTCCCACATTGTGGGGTCGTCGATGGACCGGCCATTTGGCCGGTGTGATGCGCGACCAAGTTATTCCATTAGCCGGCCTGTCGCAGACCAGTGACACTAGTGGGACGTGGGACTCGAACCCGAGACCTGCGATACGGTGCGAAGTCCCCTCCTTTGACCGCTGTACCGTTTGGCGCTGCTACGCTACAAGCTACGCTGTGGCGTTTTAATTGAATTGAATTAAAATTTGTACTAACGAGTGCTGCCACTTATTGCTGTTTCTTGCAGAAGAGGGAAGTAATTCTGATAAACGAGCAATGGCAAACTCACCATCAGCTGAAGATAGCTCCGAATCTGAAGTTCTTTTGCCTCAAACGGATGACATGTCAGAACGAAGTGTGCCGCCGTTAGCTAATTCTGATGACACGCGTTTACCTGTGAGCCCCGGCGAGAATAGTGCTAGTTTATACTATCAATCCACTGCTGCTACGATTTCTCGTACTCCAAGCTTAGGAAGTGACGTTGGGGATCTTAAATCATTTGGCAGCACTTGGACAGAGAGTGAACAGAGCTCGATAATGATGCCTGAGGACACGTCATTCTCTAACATGTCTAGTTTTATCTCAGAAAGTGTCGGACGCGATAGCAAGGCGATTCCCAGTTTGTCTGACAACCGTGGTCGTTTTGGGTCGAAAGCACAATGGGAACTTGGACAGTCTCTCAATTCCGGTAGTGTTGACTGTGTTTCGGACGTGGTTTCCAACCTCTCGTCTGAAGTTGAAACATCGTTGTCCGTCGCGGAGCACGAGATTGCGCAGTTATCCGTGAATATAGAGAGCGCATTGTGCAGGGAACCAGTGGAGATTAGTGAAATCACGGAAAGCATTCACGAAACTGAGGATGATGTTTGCAATTTGTCGATAAAGGCAGCAGAGACAGCGGTTTCCGTGGAAGCTGAAAGGAAGGGTGGAAAGGCCCCTAGGAAAGTACGCTTTGAGTTGGATTCAGAGCTGATAGACGATTCTTCTGTCGTAGCGCCTTCTTCGTCGCCTAAGCAGAAGAAAAGTGTCGGTACGTTTAGGAAGAAAGCTGTTCTTCTTATCCTTGCGGGTCTTGGGCTTATATTTTAAAGGAACGAAGCGACAGCAGAGGACAACGAAAGGCTTGAATACTGCAAAGTCGGAAAGTCGTGGCGACGACGCTCCTGTCGCTAGCCGGACGCGATCGCGCACGACTTGTCAACCGCAGAAAGAAGCTGCTGCTGCTCCTGTTGCAGCAACGAAAATCGGTACTAGATTTATTGCTTTTCCTAACATTGGAAAGAATGCTGTCGGATTTCGCGTTTTTTGTTACAGACAACCCAGCCGTGAAACGCGTCGCCCGATCCACTGAAGTAGAGAAAGCGGAACCTTCCAGTGGGCGCAGTCGCGCAACCACTAAAACGGAGAAGAAGTCGACGACATCGAAAAGTATATCTATTAATATATCTTTTTCAAAATCTTTTTTTTTATCTTGAAATAATTTCTAAGGAAGGGGAGTAGGGTCTTAAACTCACGTCGTTTTCTCTCCTTATTGGTTCTGGGCATATTTGGCATTTGAAGTAGGTCTACTACTGAGTGCTTTAGTCTAACGGTGCTGATAGAACGTGGTCGAAGTACGTGTAATGTTCGAAGTGCGATCTTTTAATGCTAGTTTGATTCTTTTAGCCTATAGAAAATGTGTTCCTGTTCCATTTCGGAAAGTGTTCTTCACATTACTTATAGAGTCCAAAGACGTTCTGCTTATTTTTCTCATTAAATGCAAATTTTCATTCAACTAACGAATGCCTTATTTCAGACGCAAAGGGGCGACGATTTCATGAGCCAGAAGGCAAGCCACTGGTCGGTCCTCGTAGCACAAGAGCTCAGAAGCACTAAAGAATTAATCAATTGACATTCTGTTAAAGCTGAACTTCATTCATTTTAGCCTATTTATGCTATCTGACACAGAATGGGCAATGTGAAAAGAGGTGCTTGCACTTTGTTTCCTATTTCCTGATTTATTAATACGTTTTCGGCATTCCGACAATAGACTAAATCCTACCGGTACCGTCAGTTCAGTATTAATAAAACATATGCGTCGTATTGCTGGAGTTTTTTGAAGTCACAATAGGCTTACAGAGCACTTCTTAAAATATCTCTTTCCGAAATTTAGTTCCTTAGCCTGCTGTTCTAAGAAGGTCAGCACTAATGTAATATGCGAGAAATCTGTTTTTCCTTTACCACTGCCACTAGCAAATGCCTGTAGCGAGAAGGTTTGGAGCAGTCTGGTGGAAGTTCAGCATGGATCACATAGACATGACGTTCGGATGAAAATGAGTCAGAAAACCTTATGGACCAGTAGAAGCAATAGAAGCTGCTATTGTAGTAGAAGATGCGTTCGATTTTTAGAGGGCATACATCAAGCTTTGCGCCACACAAGCTGCTTTTATCTAAGAAAAGCAAAGGACGGTGTTTATACCTGCACGCTGAAGATAGGGCCGGAGCGCCCTGAAAGCTGCATATTATTTTCTGTAAGTCCCCGACAATTTGCTCATTGGAAGGGCGATTGTTTCCATATTTTACAGGTACACTCACTCATAACGGGAGAAAGCCATGGAAAGACCAAACGAAGATCCACCACCCCGTTACAGGACACTGAGTGTTTAAGAAGCATGAGCACCACCAAAGGGAAGCATAACAAATTCTTGGGCGTTAAACTGAATTGATACCACCACCTAGTTTGATTCAACAACGCTATAAGAAACATGTCCGTGACAGCGCTTTCTTCTGGTCTTTTGTACTTTTCGCCCCCAAAAATACAGTAATCGACGGGAGTAGGCAATGGAATGCAGGTAAAGTTCAGAAAAAATGCCAGCTATGGTGTTGGGCTAAGGTAGGTTTTTGTCCATGATCCTCTCTTCTGCCCTTATCTTTGCCTAAACGGAAATATAAGCCTCAGTTTAGGCCTACGCTTCGGTTAGCGCGGAACTGAATCGCCTTCGCCAGAAACGTACCTGCATTCTTCAGTCTACTCGTCGATTACTGTATATTTGGGGGCGACTAGTAGAAAAGACGCCTTTTTTGACTTCAATTCCGGCATATTATCGCGTATTTTTACTACTGCTGCCAAAAAATGTTGAACGTAATTTTTAGATGTAGTTTCTTGTCTGACGGGACACTATTCAGCTATGTCCTGTCAAAGAATGTAGTTAAGCCTTGATTATCATTTATCTTACTGTATAAATGCACCGAAGTGTCTTTCGAACATATGTTGATTGGTAGATGAGAGCTCACTTTTTCTTCGCGCTTTAAACTATTGTCTCATAGCTGCGCGCGTGCAGGTATTATTGTTTCTGTTGTTCTAGTAGCAGTTGTTAATGTTTGATTGCGCTGTTGGTATGCCGTACGACCCGTGAGCTGACCTATCCTTGTAGAACATTTAGGAAGATGGGAATTCCAAAGTTTGCTCGCCTTCTTTGCGAGCGTTACCCTTGTCTTTGTCAGTTGGCTTGCGACGTGGAGGTAAGTGAAGTTTTTAGCGTTTCTTACCCGCGTGCTCCTTTCTTTTCTCAGGTGCCTGAATTTGACAACCTTTACCTGGACATGAATGGAATAATACATAATTGCACGCATGACAACAACGCAGAAGTGTCCCTAATGCGCCCGGAATCCGAAGTCATCAAGAACATTTTTGCCTACATTGAAGTTGAGCGTGTTATCGAATCGCCTGCACTACGCCTTTGTTTAGATGCTGTTCCGTGTAGTTAGGCCAAAAAAGTTGTTCTTCATGGCAGTAGATGGCGTAGCTCCGAGGGCCAAGATTAATCAACAGCGGGCGCGTCGTTTCATGTGAGCTTCGAACGATCCTACTATGTTAGAACAAAGCATTGTTCTTTAGGTCAGCTAAAAATGCTGAAATGGCATTGGCTAAATTTAACCGACTTGGCACCGTTGTAGATGCTAGCGATCGTTTTGATTCGAACTGTATCACTCCGGGTATGCACTAGTTCGACCGGTCGCCACGTTAAAGCAACCGCTTTTAGGTACCGCCTTCATGGATAGGTTACATGGTTACCTGAAGTACTTCGTGTATATGAAGATGAACACTGATCCATTGTGGAAGGGAGTTACAGTGATTTATTCTGGCCACGACGTAAGGGCATTGTTTTCCGGCTTAATTTAGTGCCCACTATTCTGCTTTAGTATGCAGGAGAAGGAGAGCACAAAATAATGTCATACATCCGATATATACGGGCTAAAAAGAGTTATAGCCCGGCTACACGACATTGTTTGTACGGACTTGATGCCGATTTGGTAAATTCCTTCCATCAAGGGTCATTTACTTAAATATCCGAACTTACAGATAATTCTTGGATTGGTTTGTCATGAACCTTATTTTTCGCTACTTCGCGAAGAGGTAACCTACAGACCAAAAAGGAAGTCGCCTACTAGGTATATTGGCGCACAATGTTTTTCATGATCAACGACAAATGAAGTTAAGGCCAGTTGATCAAAAGCCTACAAGATTTTACTTGCTGCACTTATCCCTTTTGAGGGAGTACATAAGTATGGACTTTTCAAAACTTCAGGTATGCATTGATGTCTTATTGTTGCCTACTAGTTTTTCTCTTTTTTCAGGAAGATTATCCAACCTTGTTCAACCTTGAAAGTTTGATTGATGATTGGGTCCTTATGGTGTGTCTTCTTGGAAATGATTTCCTGCCCCACCTGGCAGACTTGCATACCCATCAGAACGTGTTACCTAATCTTTGCGCAGCCTATATGTCTGTGTTCGGCAAAATGCAAGGCTACGTGAATGAGGCTGGTCGCTTGAATCTCCGCAGATTGGGAATACTTTTCGAGAAGCTATCTGAGATGGACAGAGCTAACTTTACTCTTATTTATGAGGATTTCGTTTATGCTAGAGGCTCTGATGAAATTTCCGTAAAACAAACCCAACTGGCCATTTGCGTTTCTAAATCTAGCGTTTACGTTCAGGTCATTATTGATAATTCGTTGGTGGCTAATCGTCGAGAATTTTGGTCTGGCAAAACGCTTGAGGACGACGGCAACATATCAGAAAGTTATGCATCGGAATGGGATGACGAAATGGAGGAAGCGTTTTTTAAATACCGCATTGGCTATTATGCGGAAAAACTTGATGTCAAGAAAGTCGATAGGCAAGTTTTATTTAGTGTTTTCTTTGCTATGTAATACTGTTTTTTGTGATAGGGACCTTCTGGTAAACCTGAAACTGTCTTACATCAAAGGGCTGCAGTGGAACCTTTACTACTATTACGAAGGCGTCGCTTCTTGGGAATGGTGTGAAACCGGAAGGCGTAACAATTAAACTTGCTTCGATTTATAGGTTTTACCCGTATCATTATTCTCCATTCATAACCGATTTGAAAGGTTTTGAAAACGTGAATCTCAGATTTGTAAAAGGAACGTCTTTGCCGCCATTTTGTCAACAAATGGCTGTTTTGCCACCTGCAAGCCGCCAACTCGTCCCTGAAGCCTTTCAGGTAGTACGACAATGTCATACATTTGGCAGTAGATAGCATTCGTTTTGCAGGACCTTATGGTTGATCCCTCGTCGCCATTGATTTCTTTCTATCCGGAAGATTTCGAAATTGACCTGAATGGAAAAAGGAACGATTGGGAATCGGTTGTCAAGCTGCCTTTTATTGACCTGGTTTGCTCGTTTCATTGTTTTCAAATGGTTTTTCATTGGAACTTTGAGCTATAGGAATTGCTCAACAGCGTCGTGGCATCCCGCGAAAACTTATTGACCGCAGAGGAAAAACGGCGCAGCAAACCTGGATGCTCTTTCCTCTATACGTATGACAGAAACATGCAAGGGCAGGACGTTGTTTCAAGCGATCCTGACTTGCTGCCAACAGTAAAGAATTGCAAAGTGAGGTAAACTAATAGTCAGACGTCTTCGTCCGTAACAACAGGTGGTTATTACATTCTCCTTTCGGCGTTGCTGCAGTTGTCCGGATGAGTGGAGAGTGCAAGTCAGTGGTGAAGCGTGTTATCATTGTGGTTACGAGGGAACAAGGAGCGCGTTCCGAATCAAACATGTGTTTTTTCTGAGTAAAGGGCTGATGGCTAGTTTACAGAGATGTAATTTTCATTAGCATAGTGATATGACTATGCTAATGAAAATTAAGTAGTTCAAAAATTGCGCGTAAGACAACCAGTCAAGTTTAAGATCAATTTTCAGTATCTCTGTGATATCTGGAATGCGAGATGATTCTTTCATTTCAAGTTAAGGGAAAGTCAAGTTTCAGTTAGTGTTACTATATATGCGTCTTTTCTATATACAGTAGAAACGATTATCAGAACCTCGATTATCGGAATTTGGCGAGGAGAACAATAGACTTACAGTATGATGAACGACCTCCAAGTTGAGAGCCTGTGACTTCTTAAAAGGGCTAGTTTAGTTTTCCGAATAGGCCGCCTTCGGCCTCCCGTTGTTTTTACCGTCCTGTAAATCGCTCTCCGAGCAGTCTACCTTTACCTTAGTAGTAGTTTGTACTTTCGTATTACAAAGGCAGTCGGTCGTGCGAGCAGTACTGCAGTATCCCAAAATCATTGTTACTTGAACATCGCTTGTTCTTTCCGCAAAAAATTTGACCTTTTGTTGTATTCATACGGTTTTAATGAGCTGAGCTGATGCGCGCATGAGCTGCTCTTCGAGAAGTACAACTTAGAATGCTCGCAGTGTATGAAAAATCAATAAACAAAGAAAACCTCGATTATCGGAATTTTTCATTATCGGAACCACCCCTTGCAACAATTACTTCCGATAATCGAGTTTCTACTATATATATATATATATGCCCTAATTGTGGAGTCCCTTATGCCAGTATATGCGATATATGAATTACAAACTTGCGCGAATATTCTCTGTGAGTTATTTCTGTAGTGTTGGTATGTTTTTTTGCTCACGTTTCTACGCGAAAGCTTACCCGGTCATATTGTCATTCGGGCAAATCTTTGCTGCAACTTAGAAATCATTTGTTTCATTATGTTTCAGGTGTCAGGCTTTGCCCATTGGAATCTTTGACATAGATCCTAAGGAAGTTGTCCATGGACTGTTGCTCAATGAGGAGACGCGGTGCTCAACTTTTCCTACATTTAATCAGTTGTTGTTTGAGGTATTATCCAATTACGTAAGTAATTTAGCAATCCGGGATTTTTTTTAGCGCAGCATACGTTGTATTCATCAGCGAGCATATTCTCCCGTCAGTATTGATTCTGTTGTGTTGTCCGTTCGCCCAAACGGATTTAAGGTTTGTTCCTTCTAATTGCTTAAGTAAATATTTGATAGCATTATGTTTAGAGTCTTGAAGACGTAGCTGCGCATCTTTTGGGCACCTGGGTAATGGTAAAGTGGCCGCATTGCGTTCCGGCACTGTGCACCACAGTGTCAACTATAACGGATCGGTACTTAACTTTATCTTTGTAATTTGGCCAACTTTTGTTTGTCAGATATACGTGCGGAACAACGGGTAAGAAACGGAAGCTGGAGCACCAATGTCACGATGAACAAATGCAACAAGAATGGGCAAAACTGGCAATGATTGCCGAGGATGAGTGCGTTCACTTTTCCGTGGTGTTACTATTATCTAATCTTTTGTTCATTTAGACTTTATTCAAATACAGGTATTGAAGTGCATGGCAGTGAAATAATGGTCCACTGCAGTTTACCTGATGGTATGCGTTATTTATGCGATTCAAATGGACAGCCTAAAGTAATGTTTTCTTGGAAACAACCGGTACAGATTTGTCCTTATCCTGTGATCTTGCCATGCGTAAGAATCACATGTAGTGGGAAGTTATCGTTTAGTAGCTTGTTTCTTATGTGTAGACTGATGCTAGGCAGTATTTCTTGCGGGGAAAAGATGACTTAAAAAGCCTTTATCCCATCGGCGCGGTGGTATTCAGTATGGCCACGTCTACCTATGGACTATCAGGCAACATAGTCGCTCGCTCGCGCGGAGCTATGCTTCGTGTTCGGTTGAAAAATGAAATCCGGAAGAGCTTATGGTCTTTTGTACGCATTGACTCTTCGGTAGAATTCGTCTACTTTCATCTCTTCCAAGTGGGAAAGATTTGTTGCAGAAGCTAGTCACAAAATGGTTTTCCGCTGACCAGCTGGCTAAGGATCTGAAGATGTCAAGATTGGTCATTAGCCGACTTACGGGCACTGTACCCCTTTACAAGGGCGCAGGGAATGAAAGGGAATCAGAATGGGAAAACATCGGCTTCAATTTGAAACTGACAAAAATGAGCATGGAAATGCCTGGATACGCGACCAAAGATGTTGACGGCTTTTGGGTATACTCCTCTAAAGTTCGCGATCACCTCATGGAATACAAACAAAAGTGCGTCCCATCCGCGGCGCGTCTTAGCTCTCAAATGGTGGAGAAGTATTTTTCAGATTTCCAGAAGTCATCGCAGTCCTTACAGAAATAGACAAGGCTGAGGATAAGGTGTACGCGGTGGATATTTGGACAAACGATGAACTGTACGTATTTGGGATGCTTCTTGGTTACACTTTTCGTATTTGTGTACTTCATAATTTGTTTGCTGTATCAGTCAGCGAATTTTTTTCTTTTTACAGAAGCAACTAAATTTTAGAATATTCTTTCTTTATTGAGCAATCATGTTAGATCCCTTTTTTTTATTGATATGAAAACTCATGAATAAAAACGGGTCTAGCTTGATTGTCCATGAAAACTTCTACAGCCGTTACCAGACATCCCATGTCTAATCCTTTCTTTATTGGCGTATTATTCGATTAGAAGTTATAATTACGGAATGGCAATGGTATTCACTCAGCTACTTTTTGAGGGAACAGTTGCAGCAATCTACAAGTTCGTAATTTGTCCTCCTTTATCATCAGCTGTCTTTCATCCCTGTTACCCATTTTCAAAGTACGGTAGACAGAGCAGGTCTCTTCATCAGCTTGATACGCGATGACGGAATGTGTTCTGGTCGCGAAAGTTCCGCGTATTTCTTGGCTTTAATGAAAACCGGTTATTTCTGTATAAAATACGTAATAGTGAAATAAAACAAAATAGAATAACACTTAAAAATACGCCCTTTCGTAAAACAAATGAAAATTACGGACTATCTAAAAATACATTAGTCCTGCACCTGTCCTTGATTTCCTTATTACCATCATCCTGTAAAGTAATGTTTCAGTAACAATGCAAGCTGGATAGTTTGTCTATCTAACTATTTGAAGATTAGGTTATTAGTACCTTAAATAGCTGGATAAATACCAGCAATAAGCGAAGGACTCATGGGTGATCGTAGGTTTTGTGATGCGGCGATAGTGAGCTCAAGTTTCTGTTATGTTTGCGTGCTTAGGATAATAGATCAATTCCTTCGAAAGCTTTGCTTCTTCTTTCCAGTAGTAATCTGCACTTCCCGCATATTAGAATAAACAGTTGTATTAATAAATAGGAAAGTATGGAAGATAGGGAAGTGTGAAGATCAATTATGCAAATAGGAAAGTAAATCAAAAAAACTAAAATTTTCAGTTATTAGGAAAATTGACGTTACGTTATGACGATTTGTGTTTAGCGGAAAGCGTATGGCCGAACTGACTTCTTGGCTTGGGAAGCTCCCGTTTCAATCGCTGAAGTGGCAACCGTGCGGCGCCCCCTTTGTGAAAACCGACTTTTTATCAACTATTGAACAAACAGTAGACAAACTAAAGGTAACCTCGTGTGCTTATTGCATCTGTTGACGTGAAGCTGTTTTTTTGACAGGCTACAAAACGTTATAACAAAGCGTCCTCTTTTGTTGCCAATCTGAAAATTGACGATGTCTATTGCGTATGCTTTCTTTTCTTATGCAAATTGAATGTTTTAATTGTTATTAATCATAGTGCACCTCGGTGCTTGGCAAGTGGGAACTTGAAACGCACACTGATCACCGCCTGTTGGACCGTGTAGTGTTCATTCAGGCTGGCTTTTCCGTGCCTGTCGGTTTAGCCGGAACGATAGTACAACTGCCGCCTATGGGTGAAATGGTCACGACAGATGTTCTCGTATTGTTTGACGAAGAATTCGTCGGCGGTTTTCGTCTGGACGGTTGTGAGAAGCGGTCTGCTTATTATGTACCTTTGAGAGCTCTCCTAAACATGAGCCATGGAGAGCGCGTGAATCGAAGGTTGCCTTCTTCTTCTTCTTCTCTTGCCAAACAAGTAAGCCATTTTTTTGATGCTGTATTTTTTGGGGTTTTAAATTCGCTAGAAAAGAAATTTTTATATAATAATAATAATAGTTATTGTAATTATAATCGTACTAATCAAGCCTTTCTTTCAAAAAAGCAAAGATAGAAAGTTTTAAGGCGCAATGTCTTAAGATTTCCTTTCTTAAGCTTTTCCTAATTAGCAGTAATTGTTATAACGTCAAACGACAAGCATTGTCCACAAAACTTGAGGACTACAGTTCTGTTTCTGTTAGAATAACATGACAGAAGGAGGTTGAAGCCATTTTCTCGTTGATTGTTAAAATGCTATAATTGCTTGTAATTCAGTTATTGCTTTGCGTTGTAAGGGCACTGTCGTGCTTTTTCAAAGCATTTGCGAGCACTGTTACAAAATTTATATCTATGACTTTGTTGAAGCTGTTGGAGAGTCCATTGCTATTGCTCGATAGCTTTATAGTAGCTGTAAAACAGTAACCAGCGATTGTAGAGAACAATATGAGCAGCGTATGTAGCCGTTTCGAAAACAATACGAAACTTCGTGTACGTGTATGTTTTCAAAGTTGCTTGTCTGCGTTCATGCAAACTGCATATGGTTAGTGAATTTTTGCTTCGCGAATTTTAAATCTCCGCTTAAACGTTTGGAGGCCACTTGTTTATTTCTCAACTGTTCCAAAGTTTCTCGATTAGAAAGACGGATAATTCAGTTCGATTATTTCCGCCTATACCTTACTTGTTTAGGTGTCATCGCCTGAAAACACCAGTCGAGAGAGTATAGTGGATCGCTCTGCTAAAAAGGAGATTCTAGGTCGACTGCCTTCAAGAAGTCCGCAAGCCTGTCCGAACGAAATAATCGTAAATGAAAATCTTGATCGTAAGCCATCTTTGGGTCACATGACGGCGGTGGATAATAGTGCTTTGGTATGCCGCTGCCGGCTTGTCCAACCTTATTTCCATTGGCAGACTGTTTTAGAATGAAGCAGCTTTGGGATTAACTTCGCTACGTTTTACGGACAGGCATTCAGTGGAGTCAGCCTCGCCGGCGCTGAATGCGCCTTTCATTCAGTCAGAGTCTACCTCTGGTCTTCATTCCACTTCCAACGGGTTTAGCTCTGAAGTTACGAGTCAACCAGTTGAAATTCGCTGCAATCAACCTGAGGCGAGTATACGTCCTCATTCGGCAGCGTGCTATTGAAAATTTTCCGTCTTATCGCATTCTGCTTTCATAGGCGCCTCTACCTGGTCTGAATAATATGTTTTTGCCGCAAGAATACGAATACTTCCCGCTCATGAGTGGAAACCCACAATTTCAGGGAAACGTTTATGTAAATTTTTTTCTGTCTTTTCCCCAGCATATGTGCTTGCGTTATTATAGCCGCAAGCTCCATTTCCCTTCGGCGCTCAGCCAAGTTATGCGTGGCAGTTCGGTCATCCAGGCGTCCAGGTTGCAGGTCCGTTGCCTCCAATGATGTACCCTATGCAGTTTAGCGAGTCTGAACGAATTGATGTATTGCCCGTTCAGCCGCAAGGAATTGGCTATCCTTTGCCGGCTTTCCAGGTATTGCGCAAAGAGCGAATTGGATAGATTTTCTTTTTTTCTTTTCAATTTAGCCTGACATGCCATTTTTTCCTCCACCTTAGTAGCAGCGCGTTCACCGAGGAATCGCAAGTGATCACATATCTGTGGTATACATGTATGCTTCGTTTCTCACCTGTTAAATGGATTGTTTTTAGATAATTTTGAAAAAGCGAACAACAATTCGTAAAATAGAATCGACAATTTTAAACTGTGTAGCTTCTAGCGTTGCTCCTTTTTATGTGAAGATTGGTGCAATAGCATTGCCTATTGCACTTTCCCTTCTGTTTATTTAAGGTCGCCGTAAGAGGTTATTTTCATGCACATAGTGTACGGTTGTGTTTTTCCCATGTAAACACTTACTGCCCATTTGCAGTGTGCTCTGAAATAGCGAATCAGGCGTCGCTGTTACTTTCCGCTCTCGGACTTTGTTCACGCTATTAACAAAATTCTCGACTTTGTTCAGATGAATCAGCAAGGCATTTTAGCGGAATGCAGCGATGATGAAACATATAATCCTGGCAGAGTATCCAACAGCACGGTCTGGGTGCCAGATAAAGAAAGAGCTGTGTGTTATACAAGCAGGGCGAAGTTGTACGTTCTACTGTTTTATCATTGCAGGTGTCTTTGCTAGAAACTATAAAGCATTACGGTTACGATGGTTTACCTAAGCTTGAACGTCCGCTACCGACCAATTCGGCAAGACCGCAGCCTTCCTCTTACGGCTGTGCGCTCGGGAAGGGCGAGGCACGTACACAAGAAGCAGAGTTTCCAGGCTGCTCGCATACGAGCGATTTTTGGAAGCAGTGACTTGTTTTGATGTATATATCTAATGCTTTCATCTTATTCCTCTTTCGTAGTCAGAACCGCAGCTGTCTTCATGTGGAAAGCAGTTTTTTCTCAGTAAACCTCTGCTCGAGTCGATTTTTTCATTGCTTTGTCAAAGCGACTTACACATCTTGCTCTGATTAATTTTATTTAAGTGCACCTTATTCGTTCGTCACTGAATGAAGGCAGTCGCCTTAGGTTAAAGGTACTGTAGGTTTCCCTTATGCTGAACAGTGGATCTTTAGCAACGGCTTTCTGTCTCGTTTCTGGTTTCTTGACGGCTGCGAACTTTGACAAAATAAAATTTTGGGTCTTAACGAATAGCAATGATTATGTTGTGAATAGATGGCGCTTCTATCGCTGCAGCTAGCTTCTCGAGCCGGATTGGCTGGCAAATCACCGCAACTACGTAGACTATACGCTATTGTGCGGCAACTGTAGTCTTGTTATTGATAATAATCACCTTTTATAGCAATATCGTCTAATCAGGTGAATATACAGACTTCACAAAACTGCATTTAAGATAAAATTAAGAGTGCTTTGTGTTAGGCGATTAAATCCTCCGTACAGATTTGTCAATCCTTGGATCGTCACTTCGGGGCTTTTGAAATGGGATAGGTTGAATTCGCGCTACTGAATTTATGTGTACGGTTACGAATATTACTGGCTGGCGTGAAAGCTTAGTTGCTGTTTAATAACTTCAATATGCTGTCTGTGCCAAATAGTGCCATAATTCTCGTCCAAACATTGTCCCTCTCTTTGTTTCCAGTTGTTTCATGAACTTACCGATTTTCATCAGTAATAAGTAATAAAAATGGCTCAAAATATGATTATGAAGCACAGACAATTCGCGAAGCGATTTCCACGTTGGAGGTGCCTTTGAATAAAATCGACGACTTAGCGTCTTTTGGAACAGTTGAACATAGTTAAAGTTCTTAATGCCTTGTCAACTTCGAAGGGATAAGTGGTTGCTTAAATTCACACCTTTCAGTTGCTGGCAATGGAATTGGCGAATAATCTTCAGCGACCTTTGCCCGACGCAGCTGTAGCTTCTTAGCGAGATTGATTGACAACAGTATCATCGCTTTCAAATTGTAGAACTAACTTTTCTTTTCAAAAATTGGCTTACGGAGGTGAAACAAAAGTGTCCTGATAAAATCACAGCGTCTTATCTTTCATGTGTACCTGCGTTCATGTAATGTTTTTGTAGCTTTTGAATTCTTTACTCGCCCTATTCCTTGTACAGGAAAAATAGCCAATAAAGTTTGCCATATGCGAGTGAAATTACATGACCATTGACCTCTGATGATCAGGCGGTGTTTTGATCCTTCAGCATGGCAGAATTTAGATTGTAGTGTGCAAAAGTTACGATGAACTCAAGTTGTTCTTTCTTTTGCGTTTGCTTTAGCAAAAGTACGTTGATGTCCGTTTCCTCCGCAGTAGTACTGCCTGACTATTGCATAAACCGGCCATTCTCGTTCTCGCTCGTTCGTACCGTTCGATCAGCTTCGCTGTCAACTTAACGGGCGAGGCACAATGCCGTGCTTCGTAGTAAGCCTAGTGACCCATTTTCCTAACGCTAGCCGCAGTCGCTGCGAGAATGGATATTGGAGTCGGAAATGGGCGACAAAGCGGGTTTACCACCTGACCGACAATGAGTCATTGACGAGATGGCGATCGTGGTCCGCTTTGCTGGTTGTTAGGTGAAGCCCAGTCGCCCATCCATCATTTCGACCTTCACGTGCCACCGATTCTTTTCAAAGGCTTCCATCCTTTCCTTTGACCGATAGTTCCAGCAAAGGTATATGGCATATTTAGCTTGTTTACTCTGAAGCATTTTGGTCGCTTCCGCCTGACGTGATCGTTTTGCTAGTCCATACGTAATTCGCTCAGGAAGGGAACCACCCGAAGGCCATTGTTTCTTTGCAGGTTTGCTAAGTGCAGCAATGTGCCAAATCGTTGTCGAGTTCGATTGCAAAGCACCTGAGCCCTATTGATTGGTCAACAAACTTATCTGTTGTCCATCCGTTTGACGTTCGGTTTGTTTGACAGTGAATCGACGGCATGCCATCAGGGATCTTTACAGGATCAAAGCATCTTGACCGCCTATTTACACTTCTCGCTGGCATGCTTTTGTTGACACTGCAGCTGTCGAAATGTGACCATTCCGTGCTTGGTCGCTCATTGGCACAATGTTTTGACCATGTTCAAGAATGGGTCGCTATTGCTTGAACTTGTAAACTAGGAAACTTCTTCCTGAAAATTCAATTTGGAATCCACCGCAGCTCATGAGAAAAATTAAATAACAATTCACAGTTCCTTGAACTTACAAGCTGCTTCGTTTGTTGTTGTTTTACAAAAACGGGAAGGTGAGGTGTTGCTCTTGTGTGAATGTGTAAACTTTGGAAGACGATATGGTCCAGCGAAGCGTTTCTGTTTGCTTCCCCCGCCGTTGCACTTGAATTTCAGAAAACATCTAACGCTCGATAAGGGATTCTGACCGCCTGGGTTACTGTTCCACCCATTCTGATCCACGCAAACCTGCGTGCCCGTCAATTGCTGCTTCCGTCTAGCTAGACGACGTTAGCTGCTTGCACGCATCGATCTACCACGACCTACCTCGCAAAAAAAATGTATCTTTACTTTCCGTGACGTACAACAGAGGAGCCTTCCTTGATATTTGTTATGCATGCCCAAAAGAGGAGGAAGCATTGCACAGCTCACGTTGGCAGCAATGCATTTCGGTGGAAGTGCGTATCTGCGCCTATGCAGCAGCGAATGTGTAAACATCGAAATTTCGTACATGAAAGCAACGGCCAGTATTCTGTCGTATCCGTCGCGCTCGCTTGGAAGATATCATATGTTGGCTAGACGAAAGGCTACTCGCCAACATTGTTTCGCTCCGTTCGGTTTAGCAACGTAGCCAAGCTTGCAGACAGCTGGTTACAATAAGCTGTCGATCCGCTGTCTGGTAGCTTTGTTTTGGAATCAGTTGCTTTGTTCCATTGCAGCAAAGCCGGTCGTCACAGAAAAGCATTATTGGTCATAGCCGGTTGACATTTTTTGTTGCAGCACGAACTTCTCATCCAAAACTGCCCACAGTGTTTGAACAGCTTTTCTAACTTGATATGACTGGTGATGACCGTGCCAGTTGCCGCTGCGTGATCGTTCTTCCCATCCATGTTATCGCTTTGAAAGCTCTCACAATTTGCATATTTGTCTGCTTTATCTGCCGCCGTAAGTGTGACCGGTCGGCTATTTTGCAGTTGGGTCGATTTGTCAGAAAGCCTTTGGCTGTATGATCAATGGTCCAAATTCATAGACGATTTTCTTGTCAATTAGGCTGAGCAGAATCGTGATTCATTATGGGACGGAATGAATGGTTTTCAATCGATGGCTTTCCATTCACCGTTCACTTAGAGTGCCGATAAGCTAACCGCGTACTACGTAGGATAGGTCGCGAACGAACCTTTTGCCTCTTTGTTTTGTCATCGTTGGCAGTAAATGTCGTTAGGCCCATTTTGCGCCCGCAAACACGACATTTTCGAGTGGAATTCACCTCTTTATTGATCCTTCGTTTCATGTGACAGTTCGAGGGAACAGGTCATATTGCCGAAGTGTTTTCATGATGCTTCGGCAATTTCAATTCGGCTTCCGATTAGCTGCGTAAATGAGGTTAAAACCTACCAACATACAGCGTCTATTAACCTTGAAACGATGTGTTGCTTTGGAAACTCGATACTTCCAGATTTAAGGTCGCCAATTAAATCGACTCACCTCCATTTCAGACACGTTGGCTGTCCACGACCAGTTTGGAACCCTTTGATTTGATCTGCATGGAAAATGCAGTCCAAATCTGATGCGATTGAAGAGGACGGGCAGCAGTCGCAGGTGCGCTTTCGACCCGCGCCTTTGCCGTCCACTTCCAAAGGAGCGGACATTGATTCATCAGCTACTTTGGTCAGCGGTAGCCAATGGAATAGCAGAGTGAAAGGGACTTTCAGGTATCATAGGTGCGCGTGTCTAAAGGCGTGTACGTTTTTATTTCAGCGTACCTACGTTTGGACGGTACTTTGAGTACTCAACGATAGACAAGCTGGAGCAGAACGGAAGTGCCGTAAGTATTCTGTCCTGAACTTTCTAAAAAATTGTTAGGATGTTTAGATCTGACAGAAGCCTCTTTGCTTTATCTGTGGCTTTTAGGTTATGAATGATGTGTTAATTCTTAGGCGCGTATGCTTTGTCATCTTTCGTCATGTCTGAAGTTCAAGCAACTTTTCTGCTAGTTAACGTGATTGCGACTAGTTTGATAATTTCTCATTGTTCGAGGCATGCAGTTATAGTATTTGGAAAGGTTTCTTGTCGACCACTTCCTTTCTCAGGCTCATTTGGGGGTACCGTATGTTTCGTTAGTTAGGCAAATACAATCTCCATGATTTGTATCTCATTTTCGAATTTCTTTCTATTCGTAAAGGCCGAATAGCATCAAAGTCTGGCTGGTAAACAGAATAACTACCATCTGATTAAGAGGAGTTTTTGTGACGTCACTTCGTTCGTCATCGCCTATCGAGCGCTTGGAAGTGTTTTTTTATCCTTATCATCGACCGCCTGTAGTCTACTACTAACGTTGATTTGCTTTTCAATGAGCTAATGTAAACTTGGCGTTTTTTGACTGGTCAGCTGTGGCCTGCGTTGGTTTGCATTGGCAATGAAAGAGTGTTAATCGGCCACTAAAAGCAACTGTTTTCACGTAATCGTATTTGAGTAGACTAGTTGCCACTATGCTTCACGCGTCGGTTGTAACTTCCCCCTTTTGGATAAGCATTTTTCTCTTCTGATTTCTCAGGTTGTTGACGTCTCGCTGCTCAAAGCATGCTTGATATTATCGCCATGCGTGCCATATATAGGCGTATTTCAGCGGGTGCTTCAAAAATCCCTCTGTTGTAATAATTTAATTTTTAGCGTCGAGGTTTCTGCTTCTCGATTTTTTTGTTGGTTTGCATATTTCGTGGTTGTAAGAAGTCCTCCTGTGCTGGTTAACTAAAAGGAGAGGCACGTTCATTTCCTTACTGCTCGCTCAAAACATTATTGCCTAATGTATTAGGTGGGCCTTAATGATTATTAGCTAGCCAGAATCGATGGTTTTGTGCTATTGACGGGCGGGATTAAATAATTTGACAGCATAATATTTTTCATTGTGCTATTTTACTGCCTGAAGTTAATTGCTTGTATGGTCGATATCCCTATAGATGGCAGTAGACAAAGAAAACTTGCCGATAGCCCAGCAGGCAGTACGAAAAGTTGCATTCATAGAAGGACAAATTGGTACCTGTTGTTGCAGATGTGTACATTGCACAAAGGTGCAATTTTTTGATTCATTATCTAAAACAGGCGACTCTTCAAAGGTCACATTTTCATATGACAGGGCTGACCGGGCAGTGTTTCCTTCGTACTCCGTCAGAATTTTTTTTTGATTCAATTGATTTTGGCTTATTTTGTATTTTGTGCACCGACCGGCCTACATTGCCTCTTTTCAATTTCTTGAAACCGATAAAAACGAATTGGAAAGTAGACCTGTGATCGCTCCTTTATACTTGAATAAAAGGTTGAGTTATTGAGCCGCTGTAAACCTGCGCAGTCGACAAATGTCTCTTAAATGGAAGTGTCTAGCAGCTTTTCCTGTATGTGCAATCACAGATGATCTCTCATGCGGAAGGCGAAATATAAAGCCGACAGAATTTGCGTAATTATGATATATTGTTTGATCCTTTATTTTAAAGCGTCATTTATCCTTTCATCGCCTTCGCCGTTGAAATAATTTCAAGCGGGATTGTTGAGGGCTTAAAGTTTTAAATAAACTTGAAACATAGCTGATTTTAGAAACACACGATTCCGACACGAGTGTATGAGTCTTTATGGCTTTCTACTAAGGAAACTTGTTCATGAGAAACCATGAATGAATTCACTTTAGAAAATCGCTGCTCACCCGTTGAGTATAGTAGAATTCTTTGGGTTCGTTACGATCCGTACCTGTACCATTTTGCTTTATTAAACTGTTCGACCATGATTCTTAAAAACAGAAGTATTTCAAGTTGCAAATAGTGAATAAAAAGGGTGAGATACGTTGCGAATGTGCGGACGCAATCTTAGAGTTAAGACTTCATGCGGCTGGGCGGAATGCTGCAATTTTTCGCGCCGTCCTTTTAACGAACTGTTGTAGTGAATGTGCAAAAAAAGTTTTCCCATCCGTGCTGAAACGACATATTAATACTTAAAAGTTAATCTAATGCAGTGTTTCTCATGCTCAGGGTCGCGAAAGCCCCCTTGTGCGAGTTTCAGAGCTCTTGCGACCCCTATTCTGATTGGACAATTTCGAGCGCGCTGATTGGCCGCAGCGGTGGATGCGGGGGGGGGGCTAGTCGGCTTCGAAAGTTGGAGGTGAGAATGTAAGTACACAAGTCTATTTGGAGAAAGCGTTTCTGTGCAACGTTGTTCTGATTGGTCAACTTCGCGAGCGCTGATTGGCTCAAGTGATGGAGCGTGGGGACGGAGTCCGCTTCGAAAGTACGAAAGCAAGCATAGCGGCCGAATACCTGAGCCGCGGACCATACCTTCCTATTTCCTTCCATAACATGGCCCAGGTGGGGCATGTGCACCCCGATGCCTCAAAAGTGCCCCCTTGGCGATTTACGCCCCCTGGATTTCAAAAGCGCTCCCCGGTGGGGCACATGCCCCACCGTCAGAATCACTGATCTAACGCATTCTGCAAGGAATAGCTTTCCTGAATGCGACGTCATCGAATGAATTTGTAAATTTTTGTTCAAGTAACATAACTAAAGTGCATTATTTTTTTACCACGGCACACACCATTTCGTTTATATTAATATGTTAATGGTTAATATTTTTAATTCGCGTTTTTCTACTATATTAGTAACTGCTATTTTATCATTACATTATTTGTTCTTATTCGCTATCACAAGAAGTTATTGATTTCAGTCTGAGAAAGCGCAACCAGTGAAGCAAAACAGTGGAGAAGGCGTGGGCCAACAGTTCGCTGCTGTCTGCAATCACCTGATTGGCGCCTTACAACTTTGCATCGACAATCTAAAGCATCAAGTCGATGCACTTCTCTTGGAACAAACCTCTACGGGAACTGATAAGGTAATTCTTTTTCACACAACAACTTAGGCGCTAAGCAATTGTTCTGCTTCAGAAACCTGAATACGCCGTTCTCTACGTAAGTTAGCATGAACGATTTGTTGTTCGCTCCTTGGTTCAATGCAGCAGCGCTTGTGTTTATTATCAGAAATTGAAACCTGCTCAACATCGGCTTCGTCAGCTTCAGTTGCAGTTGGCAGCCGTTCAGGAAGTAAAGGGAAAAGTTCAGCACATCCCTACTACGGTGAAGCAAAATTTGTCATCTGGTTCGCTGAGCCAAGCCGGTCGAATGACAGTGCAAAAATTGAAAAGGGCCAAAAGTCGCTTGTCGCGAGGTGGTGGTGACCCTGACCAATTGAAATGGCATTCGGAGCTGGAAATCTACATGGGATCCATTTCTTTTCGACCAAAGGGTAAATTGTCGTCCAAGCGCTCAGTGACACCTAAGTTTCAATTTTTGTTAATTGTATTTCATTTCGATGATAGGTATTTTTTGTAAGAGGTTTCTGCATAGAGTTTCCTCTCACAGGGATCTTTCGAACCTTTCGGAGAAACGAACGATTTCTCGAAAGCCCACCCTTTGTAAAATACTGCAATTTCATTGGGACGTGATGTTGTGTTAGTAAAAAGGGAATATACGAAAAACAAAAATCAGCTTGGTGTACAGTGCGTGATGATGACGATAGTACGGTGATATGTCTGTTCATAGGTTAACAAAGAAGTCGCCATGCTAATAAACGAAATGTTACATACCTGCTTCACGAGCTTCAGTTTTTTAGGTGTTGCTGGTTTCGCCAGAGTAACTAGAGGCGACCAATTTGACATTGTCATAAAGCATGGAGCTCAAAAACGTCGCATGCGCACTAAGGTCGGCCTCGAAAGGGAACAGGAGTGGAACCCTGCTGAAGTAGTGTTCAAGTGTACCTTGGGTGAAGTGTTTGAACTGAAGGTACTTCCATGTGGCTAGCAGTAAGCTGGCTCAGATCTTCCATATTCAAGGTACAAGAAGTGAAAAGCTTTAGCAAGACAACCCTCTTAGATACCTTCTTGCATTATTCTGAGCTCACTGTGCCTGAGCCAGTTGTGCTCTCCATAGATCTGAAACGTTCAGGGACTCTGAAGTTGTACGTAGTAGTCAACTGGGAGTAAGTGTGTTTTCTTTTATCATTTTTGCGTTAGGGAGCTTGTGTTTTAAGCCCTTTGGACTTCAGCGGGTACGCGACATTCGATTATGCTGCCCAGTCGTTGAAGTGGAGATCAATGAACACGTTAGGAAGGACGAAGAAAAGTCGACCCAGGTCTATTATTATGGATACCTTAAATGGGCAGGTAAGAATTATGTTAGCGTGTAAGCATGTCTCCATTACAATTTTCACAGCTACCAACCGTGTCAAGGACGCTCTCCGCTTGCGGAACTGATTACTGTCCAATTCCTCGAGCGATCTCCCAACAGGCAGTGAGCAATGCTCAGCCGCCAGATTATATGTTGGATGATCCTCTTGATGAAATGCTGGAAAAAATTGTTGCGAACGCGAGGCAGTTACTTTCGAGGTTTCCAGAAATCAGTAGCTTCTACCATGCGCTCAATCGACTTCGATTCGGTTTAGCTGTACTCTTCAATTAGTCTCATTTCTCGCCAGTAATATGTACGGTACTGTTTTAGCAGTTCTCTTCACGGGACGATGCTAACTACTTGTCGCATTGGATGACAGAAATGAGGTTAGATGATCAACCAGGCGTTGATTATCATGATTTGAGGTAAGTTGTAAATGCGTTAAATTTCCACCTTTGATCCAACGCTGCCGGAGCGAACCGCTCATTTTTCATATCGAAGCTTATCACATAATAAAAATCGACCGTGTGGTTAACAAACAATGGGTTATCAGTTTTTAAAAACTATTATCTATATGCAAGATAAGGCTTTTCGGATGTTCTCAGAACGACCCACTTTAAGACGCTGAGTATAGTTGTAAGTTTTCCTGACCGGAGAGAGTGGTAACAATTATTAATATTTGTTGTACGATTTAATGCCAACATTCTTCAGCTGCAGCCCGCGTCGTAGCTGCTACGAGGCTACTTTGCTAATTAATGGAAGCACTGAATCTCCAGTCTTGACCAGAAAACAGCTTAACTATATGGACGATTCATTCATGCGCAGTAGGAGAAAGGCTGACGATATCTGCTCAGGATATGTTTCGGAAGCTCGAATACTGCAATTCCGCGCGACTGTTCGCCATCACTTGGTTCACTGCCAACTTTTGCTTCAGGTTATAAGTTAGGTTTGTTGGGTTGTTTCCAAAAAGGCAATTCGTTCTCCATTTAAGCAGCTGAACAGACTGGGCCCGTTGCAATATCAAAAGAAACGCGCTCTCATAAGGCTTGGCCAAGAAACTGAAACAATCAATTACATGGCCAAACTAAGCGACCACTTACCACGTCTGGCAAGCGTTTCCTATGGTAAATTTCGCATCTCCAATACAAATGAGAACACTGACTCATCATCGACCCACTTATAGTTTTGAACGACCACAAGGCTAGCATAGAGTTGCAAAATATTTGGTTGTCAGCTTGTCGAAATGGTAGCCATTTTATTTTGCCGATGGCGCGTATATCTTCTGAATTGCGAACCCACTACGGTGATGTGGTTTGCAGTTACTATCCCGAAGTGCTGGATAAAGGTAAGAGCTTATACTCGCCGGTGTACACACTATGTCTAGACCTATTCGTTTACAGTAATGGCTAGTCTTCGGCATTCTCTCAGCGACGAGAGCAGGTGGGCACCGCAGGAAGTTAGCGTATTTCAATTCGTCACCTTCTTCCGGGATCAACTGCTCGTTGTGTTAATCGAAACTTTGGCTCATGAAAGTAAGACCAGTTTGCACATTGCGGCGCTGGGAAGAACTAATTTTTTGTCGTCAGCTTGGATCAATGAAAGTCTGAAGTCTCGGGATGTAAATGTTGTTAATGCTATTCTTGAAAAGCTCAAGCAATCCCCGGTGGTGCCGCCGACCAACTGCATACGTTACGTCGGAATGACTCTTGTTGATGAAGTGAGCCAGCTTCGAACAGTCGCGGGTAAAATGCCCATTGTAGAATTTCCTTCAGCTGTTGGTACGCGCCTGTTTCAGAGAGCTATTTGCTCAGTTTGGAAGGCACCATGCGGGAAGACGCCGTATCGAAATTCATCACATTTCTAGAACACGAAGACCCACTATCGCGGAGAGGTGCTTGCCGATCACTGGCAGTCCTGAATGCGAAGCGGAGTGTCGACTTGCTATTATTTGTCAGTAGCCACGATCGCAACCCACTGGTCCGCAACGAAGCTCGGAAGGCACTTTTAGCTTTCGGTATTGCGAAATTGTGAATTTGCGGCTTTAACGACTTTATGATTACTCCTAAAGAGCTCATCAACAATGAACTTTACAAATGCAGTTGAACTGTGACCACATGGCGTGGCAACGAAAAATTACTTAGTCCAAGCGAATAAACAACTGCCTGAGCCGCTTATGACTGGACTAACCGGACGATTTTACAGAGGATCGAATAAGCAACGTAACCAAAAAAGTTTAGAAAAAGAGGCCGGCCATTCCACCCATTTCTTGCTGTTCTTTTACGAACACCTCGAAATACTGATAAATGATCGTCACAGCCAGCAAGATCCCAGTACCGGAACCGATGGCGCCTGAAAGCAAAAGACGGAAATGAGTTGGATGTCGCGCCTTGGACATCATTGACATACCAATGAAATCGGCTAAAACAGAAAGCGCACCAATGCAGAGGCCACCGAACGCAGCTGCAGTCGGGATATAGCGATTCAACTCATGAATCATTGATTTTTCCCGATGACCGCGCATCAGCATTTGTTGTTCACGCAACTGCTTGGCAACATCCTTTGCGCTTGACCCGCTGACATCTATCCAAGTTTTGCTGAAGAAAGCACAACTGCCCAGCATAAAAACTATGTATGCAACACAGTGAACAGGATCTTCCAGGACATGGGACAAACTTTCTGGTGGCGAAAGATAGTAGCACAATCCTCCAGTAGGATACGAACGATATCCACCCGACGAGTCCTGAAACAAGAGTCGTCGTACGAGTTAACGTGGACGTAAACCACTGAACTGTACCAACACCTGAGTATCATATTTACACGTGCAACACGACAATGTGGCATAGTTTGCGAAGGGCAAATAGAAACATTTTGAACATTGGCGTAGCAGGAATGTTTGGCACTTACCGACCACTGACCAATGAGATTAACCAAAAAGTTTCCCCCAAACTTTGCAGCCAACATTTGCGATATGACGTACAAGTTGCTGACCAGAGCGGATTGCAGAATTATAGGAATATTACTCGTGTAAAACAGCTTTATCGGATAACTGCTGTACTGTCCGCGATAGCGAGCAGACTTAATCGGCAGATCGACCCGAAAACCCTAGAAAGAAGAAAAGTTTTATAGTTTTGAACGCAACGGATTTGTAAGCACAAACTTGGAAATAAATTACGACAGCGAAGATGAAGAGCGTTGCCATAAGGTTCATTAGATTTGGCAAGTTTTGCCGGTAGAAGGCCTCTCGGAGTGCGCGCGTCTTGTCATTGCGAGTAGCCAACAAATGGAATAACGCTATTACAGCCCCTTCGAACTCCGTACCACGGCCTGTATTGACAGTGGCAGGACTGAACGCCTTCCAGACAATTGTCTCGCATATATTGGTTGCAATGAACAAGGAAATGCCGGAACCCAATCCATAACCTTTTTGCAGCAACTCGTCGAGCAAAAGAACAATTAGACCAGCGACCACCAGCTGAAAAGATGACACCTGAATTAAATGGGAAGTCAAAAAACTGTCAGCTTACCTGAACAATGATTAGTAGGCATATACCAGCACCAATGCTCGACGGCTCCCCATAGAGTCCAGTCATCACGTACACAATAGCTTGGCCGACGGTGATCACCATTCCGAAAACTAAAAGAAGCAATTCTACCCAGGGCGCGTGACAGGCCAGATTCTACGCTTTTGGGCTCCGTTGAACAAAGCACGGTCTTTGGGTGTATCGCCAACTTCAATAATTTTTGCGCCCGCTAACAACTGCATTATCAAACTTGAGGTGACAATCGGCGAAATTCCAAGTTCCATTAGTGTTCCTGTGTACACGTGGCAACGAATTAATGAAAAGTAGACGGCTCGAAAATCGCTTACCTCTATTTGAAGCCATAATCACCCGAAGCCAATAGAAGGGATCAGCACTTTCGGACGACATAATACCAAACAAGGGGATCTTTTAAACATGCACTTAAACAATTATGCGCAGCATAGCATAGCAACTTACCTGACAACATACTAAAAAAATAAATAATGTTATAGCCGTCCATAGCATCTTTTCCCTGAACTGGATCTGACAAGAACAATGAGCTCACGATCATAACTTTGAACAAAAGTGCTTACCTTCCTTTCCGGTTTTGAAACCTCAGGAATGAGGCCACAGAACGGCTTGACAAACTCGAGGAATTTTACTAAAAAGCAATACGTGAAAGCATCATAGCTGGAGGAGAGTCTGGGTAGGCTCCCTTACCGCCCATTGCGCAATGGAAATCTGAACTTTGCTAAACGATGAAGGAAGAAATCGCGTACGCAGATGTCACTGTTCAATGACCGAACCGCCAGCGATTCGAAGAGACTACTGATTTAACGCTGAGTATTGCGGAAACGTTGGCATAGTTCGAAGTTCCAACGAGGCTGCTTACAGTCACAATGTGGCATACTGTAAAAAGTAGGTTACATGTTAGCCTTTCTTTTGTTTCGCCTTAAGTTTCAAGCTTAATAGGTGCTCGCAGGGCAATTCCATTTCAAACAGCAAGGAGGCCGTTTTAAAAAAGGAAAATTAATAAATATGTTTAGAAATCAAAGTCACGAAGAATTAAACAAGTGACAACTTGCAATGATATACAAAAAAGCGCTGCAAGAGCAGTTGCAGTCGTGCAGCAAAAATGAGCAAACGCATCAAGAGGGTGCATTTCAATCTTTTGAGCATGTTTCAACTTCACGCCTATTTCAAGCTGACACGCGGCATGATATGTACTACAGGTATTTCCAGCTTTACGAACGCCCGCTTACTGAATGTTCGCATTTGCGAAGAAGCCGAATTTGTACCTACCTTCCCTTTACGAACGAATTGCGTGGGCGTTTTTTCGCTTTTACTAAGAGAGGCGACAAAACGATAGCACGTCTTTTACACTTCGCGCGCGCTTTTTGTGACCTCGTACAGCGGCCGGCCAGTGTCCCCTTGCGCGAAGTCGTCAAATGTCCTACCGTGCTACTGACGGACGAATGAACAGCGCTGATAGCAAGTCGCCATAGTTCTGATCTATGTCCATAGTATCTACGCTCTTTCTCGAATTATTTCTTCGTGCTTTAGTGGAAGTGTTCTAAGGCAGCAGAGCATAAGAAAGTTCGTAAAAGTGTTCCGCTTAACGTGAAGTTGGATGTGATTAAACGTCTTCACCGTGGCGATGGAAACGTGGACATTATGCGCACCCTTGGCCTTTCTGCATCCGCCATTTGAACTATTTATCTGCAGAAAGACGAGATTTTGAAAGTTGCAGAACTTACAATTGCTTCGGCTAGAAGCAAAGTAGCCTCTTCTGGAAGGCACCCAATAATGAGTAGGATGGAGTGTCTCTCGCTCGAGTGGACTGGCGGACACGGATATCAGCGCGTACGTCACCGTAGACTGCATCTCCTAAACGGTGACATTGCCACGCTGGAGTCCCCACCCAAGATATAAGAATCCCTGTGCCCCACTGCCAAGGCATAAGCGAAAAGAGTCAAACTATATCCTAAGATCTAGGCTTTACGATGTCCTTCAGCAGATCCGCAAACATTAGATCCGTGTTAAGACCCATGTAATAATTATAGCAGTTGAAATGCACCGTACAAACGCTGCTTTTACTTAAAATGACTTTTCGTCACTCGTGCCGGCCCTACTTTTACTATGCATGATTGCTACGCTTGTTTCCTTGCGTTATTTTCTGTGTGTTGGGGATGGCAGGCTGTTTCCCGGAGACCAGGCTTAAAACGGCTTCCCGTGTTAAAGAATAGCAATCGGTTCTTCAACTCACGAATGTCCGCTTTACGAACAATTCCCGCCCCCCCCCCAATCAACGTTCGTTAACCGGGGAATACCTGTAATTGGAAGAGGTAGGTAGGGAACACTTATTCTTCGCCATTCACAGCTGATCGTGGGCTTAGATTGTCAAATACAATGGTGATAAATGGTCCCATGGTTTCTACCACGACCTTGATTAGAAATTGTTCCTCCGCTGCCATTTGGACAAGTCTTCCATTCATCGCGCTACAATTCTCGCGTTTGCTACACCGCTTACGTGTTTAAACCTACAGTTCCTGCACTATTTGACGGATGTCGCCCAAACTCGTCCATCACCTCAGCCTTTTCGCTTCGACTCGGCCAATCTCGAGCGGAATATGGCATTTGCTTCATGATTCGTCCAATTCGGAGCGCTTTTGCCCTCATCCGTCGGAAACCTTAGTTTTTCTCAGCTGGATGCAGGCGACATCGTTCGTAATACTCGGTTCTCCTCACGATCCGCCCAAAAACGCGCGACTTCACGCAAAGTCATCCAGGATTTTTGGCTCTTTCTTGTCGACCTGCCAAATTTCGTCCCCAGTATGCCGTACTCTGTATGGCTCGTCCAACCGATATCGCTCGCATTCGGCAATTCATTCGCGTTGAAGTTTCTCTTCTCGGTTTTTCGCCGAGACCTGGGCGCTTTGTTCATTATTCCTTCAATCTCGAGCGGTCTTGCTAAAATTCGTCCAAAACGTTAGCCATTTCCGCTGGGATCGTCCAGTTCAGTCCGGAATATGGCGCTTTCTTCATCCTTTGTCCAAGCGAGCGCGATTTCGTCCAATTGGTCCAAACTATTGCAGTTTTCAGATCCAGTCGCCCAATTTCGTCCGCAATATGGCCTTCTCTCCATGATTTGTCCAACGCTCGAGCGGTTTCACATAAATTCATCAAAGTTTTCCGGTTTATCGCACGAGTTTTCGTATTTCGATCAGTATATGGCGTCTTCCCCACGACTCGTGCAATTTCGACCGAGTTCGCCTATAATTCATCCAATCCTTTTGCTCTGTTTGACACGAGTCGGCCACGTTCGTCCAGAATGTTCCTATTTTTGGCTGGATTGTTTTAACTTCTTTCTTCTTGTATGGGGAAGTATTTATTATTTACAATACTTTTTGGCGGGTTGATTTGTCATCCTTCTGACAAAACTGAATTAGAACGGAGGAGCCATGGCTAACCGGGCGCTGCCCTGAGGCTACAAAGCTCACTGTTAACCAACCCGTAACTCCCGCATCTGCTACATACAGGGGAGGTTAAACAGGAAGTGATAAGGGGATCAGCTTGACTCAATGATGAATAAATGGGAAGTTTAAACGTTCCCAAGTCCCCCGCAGGCACCAAGTTGGTTTTTTAAAGTTCTTTCGCATCGTGACGCAGCAGTAATTTTGTCCTTAACACTATATATTTACGCATTAATTTGCCACCGTTTCGAGAAAGCTGAATTGGAACAGACGAGTGACCGTAAACCGCGCGTCGACGATTTCCTGCACAACTGATTGTGCACCGACCGGCTGCTACAAGATCGGCTGCTTGCAAACGGTGTTCAAACAGGAACTGATAAGGAGGTACAACATGACGGAGTAGTGAATAGACGTGAAAGTTTAAATCTCTAATGAAAAAATCAGAAAAATGAAGGGCTAAGGTAGAACTTGAGAAGGCGCTTAATGGAAATGGTTTATGGGGAATGAATAAAGACATCAATAAACTAAGAATCAAACATGAGAAAGTGAATTTTATGTCGAAATAGCTTGGGGAGAGTAGAATGATGGTAAAAACGGAAACAAGTAAAAAATGAAGAAAAAATGAAATGTAACTTATTGATTATTATTTAGAACACTACTGGTCCATACGTGCTCGGTACTGGTCTCTCTGTATTTACCTCTTCCTCATCTTAAAGGGGCAATTGTTTATTATGAACAATCGCGCGATCCTCACTCATCCTACTGCCAAGATTATTTTGAAAAGGCCAACATGGATTCGTTTTAATACAGGCATGACAAGCACGCGGCCCTTTGCGAGCGCACCTGCAGGCCGCACAAAGGGTATTGTAAAAAATGATTCAGTAGCCGTAAATAAATGTCCATGTTGAACCGTCGCAATTTTTGTACAATGCGTTTGTTGTTGTCGCGTACAAGTCTGTTGCCATTTCAAATTTCATCCTTTTTTTAAACTACTACATTACTTTTCATTCATGAATATGGCTAAACCACTTGCATGCACATTGCATTTCTAAGTTTGAGGAATAAAAACATACTGCAATAATTTTTATTAAATCACTTCAATTAGTCATCGGCGTGACTCTTATGACAACATAAGAGTGACCCATGTAGCCCTCAGGGGATTCTCAGTTTGACATGCCTGTTTTAATAGACGTTTGGTTCGGTCAGAACAAAGGCTGTAACTAAGTAGGTATTAGAACTGGTTCAGCGTAACCTCAGACGTGAAAATCAATATGCCTGTTACTTCACATCCTATACCCAAATAATCCTTCTCTTATTATAGGAATTTTCATTCTACGAACTCAGGAACCACCAACCTCTGTCAAGAGGGGATATCTGAAGGATAGCATTGATTATATCATATAGTCGTTCGTGAGTATTGCTCATGAGTAAGCGTTGTGGACAGCGCAGTTCCTTTATTGTTAATAATCTTATTATACTGAAAACCGAAAATTGGGGAGTTAGTAACAGGTCTATGTTTTCATTTTCAAGTAACGAACTTCCCTGTTGTAACAACTTTTTATAACGCAGAGCTTTCGAGCACTGATGACGGAGCGTGCTAGCTCTGGAAGCTCTGCGTAATAAAAAGTTGTTACAACAGGGAAGTATACTGAAAATCCTTCGAATGCCAGCTTACACTGAAATGAAATCAGAACAGCTATTATTGAAGTATAATCGGATAGCTGTATGGTAACACAGGCATCATATAACGTGCAGCCAGTTCCGGAGCAAGCAATACTGCTAGTATGCGAGTGCATTGTTCATGATCTTGTCCACGTCGGGCCATTCGCTTAGCGCTCTGCAAAGAAAGACGCTACATCGTTTTGCACCGTCGCCTACGTGTTCAGATTAAACAGAAATTAGCGTTTTGAACACGAAGATCACTTCAACCTCACAAAATGGTTCATGGATTTTAGAAAACATTCACAATGAGCACGCGTTTCTCACTTTAATAATTTAAGTCTGTACATCTCAAGAAACCAAGCTGCTGCCTTGACCAGCTATTGTTTCCCTAAGATCGCTCATCGCTAAAGCGATCACTTACTCGCAGAAGAGAGCAGAGCAATCGTATGTAATCTCTTCTTATCTGCCGATCGTACATTTGCCTATTTGTGATATAGGTGAGCCGACGGTCGAGAACATCGGCAACAAGGTGACACGAATTCGGTGGAAGGCCATAGCGCCACGTACGAAAGTCTAAACGTCGAACAAGCTTGCTACATTGTCACATCTGGCTTTAAGTACTTGCCATAAGAATGAACAATGCAAAGAAAGAATGAAAAGATGAAAAAAGGTGGAGACACTAATTTAAACATTTGCAGTTCACCCCGGAGGACGGTGTTTACATGATACGTCGGCAATGAAGAGCATATTTATATGCAGCTGTCATCCTTGCCACAGAATTCAGGTCGTCCATCAAAAGCTTGAATGAAGGAAGAAACTGGCATGTTTAAATGTAATTATTAAAACTTATTTAATCAGTAAAAGCGTCTCCCTTACATTGCGCACGTTGTGTTTAGCAGCACACATTTATAGGTTAAGACAGCAACCGTAAAGCAATATTGGAAAGCAGATATATTGAAGAGCGGCTGAACGCATGTATGACGAAAGAAATGGGTTACAATAGGTTAAAAGGAGTTCGTCATTTCCGGCTGTTGTCATCAATAATGCGTTGTCAAAACTCGTGACGCCTATGTTCATTTGAAGTTGAATTTCAGCTTCACTAAGAACTTTATATGAAGTTGCGAAATGTCGTAGACGATGTACCTTCAAGTAAAAATGCATACAGTTATTTCACGCAGCATCTTAACTGGCACTTACTCATTATACAACAAGCTGGTTTTTTTCACGTTGGATGCCACAGGCTTTCCAAGAGGTATAACTACGCCGTCGTCTGTTGTTTCCTGCTCAGCTGGATCTGGCATGGTCTCGCCAATACCTTAAATGAAGGACGATATCAACGCCAATTAAAATGCATAATAAAGGTCAGGAGACTAGTTTTAATAAAACTTATGACTGAACATGTTAAGAGATATGTATTATGTGACATACAATAAGTGGAAGATTAGGCCATCTAGGAAAAATCGTCTATCAGCGTTGATTCAGCTTTCTCTTGTTGAGGCCAGCCGCATCTTCATACGTACGTTGAGCAGCGAGCCTTCAATGCTGTCCCCCTTAAACCTATTGATAATAGTTGACAACCCTACTTTTAACAGTCCATAATTGCAAGACAACTTTTTACTACGCGAATAGTTAAAGCATTTACCTTTGACACTGTGCTTTCCCGTGGGAAGCTTTTCTAAATATTTTGCATTCTTCAGCTCAAGCACGTTTCCAAGCGCCACTTCACAGAGCAATAAGTAGCCGTAAGGTTCATCTTTCGTTGCATAACAATAGTTCGCTGACTTCGTCACCATATCAGCGAAATATATGCCTTTTCCGAACATATACCCTGTCTAAGAAAGAAGATAAAAAGTGCGCAAATAAGGAAATGAACCTACCACTGGAGCTTCCGGAGGAGCAATACGCAGACCTTGGCAAAGAATACCAGCGTAGTTGCTGTTGCGACTGCCATGCCACAACAGCATGCGGTTTTGTAACTTTTTGAAAGGGCGATATCGCTTTTGTTCGTTTAAGCGGTCAATCACATATACCTGTATGCGATAAACGTTAGTGCAAAACTAATAGCAGTATAACGGCTGTTGCCAGACCTGTTGGACTGCTAATGTATAGTCACTATGAGTTTGTCCATGAGTATTTTTCACATAACGGCATATCATTTCAAAGTCACTACTCGTTATATCAAGAGGCTGAAAATATAGATATTTGTCTTAATTTCTCTACCATCTAACTACCTTGATATCAGCTTTCAATTTTTCATATTGAACATCCAAAGGATCTTCGTCGCCATAGTCAGTTTGCAAAATGCTATAGGCAATTTCGATTTCACGCATATTTTCTAACATATCAACTTTTTTCTGAAGAAGGATAAAACGATAATCGCAGAAGATATTGTGAGCAATTATTACCTGCAATATGCTAGTAGAATCTAAAAGAGGCGGTTTGCGCATTCCAAAATTATGCGGAACAAGGGAGTAGAACCGCGTTGTACAATTCGTTATTTTGTTCGCCTTCACCGCAGGATCATCTGTTCCTTTAAGCACTTCTTGCAACTCAGCCAACACACTGAACGCACGTTCGATTTGCTCCCGAGAAATCTTGCCCAGTGGCATCTTGGTCAAGTCGATCTGGTGTGAAAATGACAGTAAGTCCCAACGAAGCAAAATATAACTCTTTCAAAAATACGGAAAATTCTGCCATTGTTTCCTTCATCTTTTCGATGTCAAATATTTCCATTATCAACTCCTGGACCTCCTTCGGCAGGTTTGTCTTAGAACCAGGCTTCACGGCGGGCTGAGGAATTTTCTCCTGGAAGAAAAAGAAACAGCCAGTGGAGCACCTATTTCGCGCCTTCATACTGTTTCGTAATCAATTTCGACGGGAACAAACTTGGATGGATACTTAACAAAGTGTGCACGATTATCCCATTCATTTGCCGTTTTGGCAGCGTATATTCTACAAACGTGAACGTAGAACGCACTAAGATAAAAAGTAACAATAGGGCGCACTTTTTGAACTCGCTTAGCGCATCATGTACCAATGCGTATTTTTCGAGAAGACTGTCACCTATTGTCGTACCAACTCGACCCCACGAACGAAATAGCCAATACTTTTCCTTGGAATCATGCTTTAAGACTTGCATTTTGTAATAAGAATTTTGTCCTCTTTGCACATCGACTGCATGTAATACTGCATTGTACAACGTTCCGTTTGTGTCTTGGTAAACGTGAGCTATATCTGCCAGCCCTTTCGAAATGAAAAGAAATGTAAAGCATTTTTCAGTGGCATCCGTTAAGTACCCGAATCCGGTTCCACTGCGCCGCCGCGCTTAATAAGCAGTTTTGACGATGAAGGAATGGGTTTAGAAAAATTATCTTCTGCATCTCCTACAGATGAATCGACAATGGACTGGCGAACGAAGAGAAATCAAACTCACCACGCCTACGTTTCCTTTTGGGTTTACTGGCCAATTTTTCCCGTTTTGCTTCGATCTAAAAACCTGCATACTAACAAACAAGAAATGACGTAAAGTAAGTTACATTATCTGACTCCCAGTCACCTATCTTGGCAGCCAAAATTGCTGCTGACAGATGCATTGATTTCAAAGCATCCACGAAATCGTTGCTCACAGTCAGTATCCGGTATTTTGCCAACTTTGAAACCAGTTGACGGTCTGCATTTATTACTTCCTTATCCACTACTGCTAACATGATAGAGTTATCCAAAACTGAAGAAATTTGAGCACCCATAGCTTCCAAAGCTGCCTCAATTCGATCGCTGTCTCGAACGAATACAGTGACGCCTTTGAGCGTATTTGAACTGGGCAGCCGATCGGTAGGGAAAATGCGTTTTCGATTCGAAGTTGAGCGAGAGCTCGTTGCGGATCTGGCGAAAAAAAACTATAAAACTATGATTTCCAAATGGCATTCGAACTTACAAAAATTTAAATTGCTCCTCCTCTGGAACTATCAGAGAACACCGTTCCGGATCACGGGTTGTGAACGTACATCGAGTCCAGCCTGATACACTTCCGGTACATATGTAAGCATTGAAGGTGGAACTATAAACAAGAAAAATCACTGACCATAAAAATTATTATCAGGGAACAGTTTGAAAGTTTCTGTACGAATTAGTTGGCAAGATGGACGGAGGGACGAAAAGTAAATTGCTGTTTTCGTTGACTTCAAAACTTTCGATCAGCTATTACCGCCACGCAAGCTATTTGCTCATTTTAGAAGAACGATTAGCTATTTTGCTACCAGGTCAGTGTACAGAACATATGAATCGCTTAGTTAAACTATGCATAGACAGAACGAACCTGTAAACTAATTGTCCTCCGTTACATTGCTGACAACGCTTCAAAGCACCGAACATAACACAATCAGTAAGCCTGTCCAGTATCTATAAAAGAAGTTTTGACAGGAAAATTAACCGAAAATGGCAATCATACTTTTGTCTCTCCGGAAGGAACCTGCTGATTGTTAAGTTTGAAAAGCTGCAACATGTCTGCTTTCGTTAAATTGTTCTTTATCATGTCTCTAACTTTCCACATCTCATCCGATTGAATCTAATAAAACGAAGATGCAACTTTTAACAAACTTGAACAGTTTTCAACTTTCAGCAGCTTCCTTTCTTCATCTCGACTCGAAGACTGTTTCGTTTTCTTAACTTCTTGGGCACAATCTTCAGCATCGGGACTGCCTTTTCGTTTTCTTAAACATTAAAACCAATAGTGCTAGAAAATTCACCCGTAAACATTCTTCGATGGGCTTATAGTTTAAGGCTTGAAGCACACGGAACTGAGATAAACACAGTTGGGAGAAAAAAGGAAGAACGATTTCGTGAAATGACTGTCGAGATGTTTATTACATTTATTCCACTCAGCAACAAGAATGCCTTTAAAGAAGAATAATCACTAAGTATCAATTTAGACAATGTACGGACATTATGTCCTTCTCTACTTACTTAGTAGTGAAGCATCTCTTAATATCATCCTTTTCCTCTTCTGACAAACTTTCGAAACCAGAGATACTAAAGAGCAAGCTTATTGCAGGATAAACTGAGAATTTCATGAAACCAGTTGCCTTTCGACGTTAGCTTCATGCACTAACGAAGAATAAGTATTCGCAAAACATTGAGGGTGATGATTCTTGTTTTGCTTTCCAAGCTTCAGTACAATCCGAAGTTTTCCCTTCTCGCAAGCTTCGGCGCATGACGCGCATTTTGCAGACCGTGTCCCGCAGCTGATGGACAGCGCCGAAATATCTGGGAGACTTGCCTCATTTTTAACGGGTTTTTCTTTTCTCGCAGACGGAACAGCCTGCTGTGGTTCTAACAAAGAAAGATCATTGCTACAAAGCGGTAGGAAAGCAAATACATTGCGGAATTAGCGCTGGCAAGAACTTCAGAAAGAAAAACTGCCATAAACAAGACAGCAAAATGTATCCAAACCAAACCAATTACCAGCTATGGCCTGCCTAACTTTCTCTTGGTCATTCCACCGAAGATTATCAAAGCCCTTTACGTCTGATTCAGATTTCACCTTTGCTCTGCTCCAAAAGCAAGAGAAATGGTGCCACAGCGGAAAACGCCCGTCAAAACGGGAACTCTAAAGCTCGGAATACTACTATCGGGATGAAACGAACAACCTGTTGTTTACCTGGATCATAATGCCCATGCGGAGTGTATCTTTTTCTATAACTCCTTGACATGACTTACAAGATGCCCGAGAGCTCTTTGCATACTCAGCAACAAAAGGAAGGTCCTCCATGTACACGAAGAGACAAGAAACTCGCGCCTCGGCTTTTGCGAGCAAATTGATAAAACAAGTACCTTACTATCAAGCATACTGTAAAATTCGATGTTGTTTGGTTCGCCTTAGCATTTTCACACTTTGCTAATCCTGAACGTCCATTTTTAAACTTTAATATCCAGCGGAGCTTTCCGTGGTTGGTAACCAAGTTCAAGCCCTCCCGTAAGTTGTACTTGCGTTTTACCAGTAGTTGGTAATAAACGTTTCAGCTTTGCTTAGAGCTAACGTCCATACGTTATGAGCAATTGCAACGAGCTGGCAAACGCGAAAAAACCTGTTGAACCAAACATTGATTTGGGGAACTTACTTTTGGAAGATCTGGAACCGCTTGACAAGGACGACTGGAGGACGAACGGTGAAAGTTACCTGCTGACTCGATGTCGGGATAATCTCCAATATCTTGTAAGCAACATTTGGCAGCTTCCGAAAAGTCGTGCACAGGATTCGATCGTTGTTGACTTACCAGCACCAGCATGTCGACTGCCACGCGAAAAACCGGTGCCAAAGGTGAAACCGCCAACTAAATGGGAAGAGTATGCCAAATTAAAAGGAATCAAACGTCGAAAGAAAAGTCGTATGGTATGGGATGAGGAGGCGAAAGACTGGCGACCAAGATGGGGCTACAAGAGGGCAAACGATGATACTAAAGATTGGCTGATAGAGATATCAGATAAGGATAACCCGTTTGAAGATTATTTCGCCAAAAGAATGGAAGCCAAGAAGGAACGTATTGCGAAGAACGAGTTGCAGAGGTTAAAGAATATTGCTCGTAGCGTCAAGGAGTCTTCCTTGCCTGATATAGGCGTCGGACCTCAGAGTCAGGTGAAGACAAAGCAACAGGCTTTCGAAAAGATTGAACGTGCCCGGACGTCTACTGCTTCTGTTGGTACATTTGAAGAGCGTCTTCGAGGTGAAAAGTTACCAAAAGGGCCCGGCAAAAAACGAAAGTTTTTACCGAACGAGGTCAGTGGTGCAAGTGAAAAGGAAAGATATTTGAACCTGTTGCAAAAGATGGACAAGAGGACAGATGTCCTGAACATCGACAAAGCAATTCGTTTGCAAAGAAAAGAAGAGCAAGAAGCTAATCGTTTTAAAAATATGGAGAACGGCAAAGTGAAGAAAAAGAGATCGACTAAAAGTAAAGTACGAGGAAAACAAGTGAAGAGACGTCAGAAGGACAAGAACCACAGAAAAAAGAAAGGAAAGCGCGGACGCTAACCTCGTCTCTTAGTAGGGCCTACCTTACTCGTATAGTAAAATTTTGCGTTGTGATTGGTAAGCAGAACGTGGTAAAGTGCGCATGTCGAAGCGTAATTGTTTGATGCATATATCGAGGAAGAATAATACTATTTCGTGTCTATCCATAAGTTACCTTTCATGGTAGTCTTCGTTCACGCTGCTAAGCAGCAGTGAGATTTCGATGCTTGTTAGGAAAGTTGCTTTCCTGCTGCATGTGCATGTAATGCACCCAGTGATAAATTCGTTGCCCAACTTTTCATTCATGACCAGTTGTTTTCGTTTAGGTAGTGTTAGTGTAACAAGCCTGTTCACAGGAAAAAGCCGTAAATTATACACGCGTACACGCATAGAGACAGTGAAATTTTGTAGACCTCTGTCAAAACACTTTACTTTAAATTAATAGAACTTTGTGCGTCGCGCAAGAACTAAAGGTGTATGCTAGAAAAACAGCATTACCGAAAGGACAATAAAGAACAGAGTTGCTTGCAAAATGGAAAGTAGAAATACAATTTATATTTCTTGTTGGTCTCTTGGAGTTGTTTTCACGAACGATACAAAAAGATACAATTTTCATTGCGGAAATATTATTATTGCAGTAATGATTTGAATTTGTGATTTTTGAAACGGGCATGATTATTTTTACATAGCATGAATGGATGGTATTCCTACGGATCTCCGGCGTTCTGCAATGATCCTTGTTGTGATGGTGGCCAGGTTAGAGCAGTGGTAACACTGATGATAGAGCAATGACAGTTTGGACGTTATCAGACCTGTTCTCGATAAAACGAATCAGCTGTCGGTGTGCACCCGTTGGGCAAACAGTCAGTCACTTTCAAAAGATGAGGGTACGATTTCCTTAATAAACGATGTGCTAAGAATTCTTCCATATCACCACCTTGAATGAAATGACTGGAACGTCCATGAAACTTTTAATACGCGCAATTGCTCTGCCTTCTATGCTAGGGAGACAGAGTATATTGTAATTCATTGACTGCAGGATCACAGCTTAAACAAGTTCAAAAATGCAAAGTACGGTTATCCTCCGTTTTTGGGAAAGTTTGTTGAACGAAATATCGCATTTACAAATAGGCATTTGGATCTGTCTCCGCTTTACGTGGAAACGCGTGGGCAAACTTTTGCTTTACGAAGAAGTGCAAAGAGCGAAAGTATTGTTCATCGTTTGCTTTGCAGCCCTTTTTGTGTATCAGCCAGCCAGTGTTATCGCGTGAAAGCGATACGACGTCGGAACTTGTATGTGTCAGACAGAACTTTTGCTATCACCGCGAACTACGTACAGCATCAGTTCGCCGTAACTTTCAACGGTGTCTATACGCACCGGTGTATTCCATCGACTTGTTTTGCCCCTCCCTTATGTTTCCGCGTGAGCGACGCTGCGCGATAATCCTCAACCTTCGACATCGAGGCATGAACACATGAAGATCATGTGCTGATGGGTACGGACGACGAAACACGTTAATACATTATCCTGTTCTCCTCTTTTTCTTCATTGTTATGCGTATTTCTGACCATTCCAATCGCTGATTACCCATCCTAATAGGTAATCATCACCACCTCGGCCTTTCTCCATGCCTGCCGTCTTCACAATTACGGTAAGTGAGACCAAAACGTGTACGCACGTTTCTACTCCATATTAGCACTATGTCAACACATTAGTCATGTATGTATGCATTGACATGATTTGTTAGATAATATTCAGGGCGATAAGAAAGCTGAGAATTACTTCTTCAGAACTTCTATGGTTCCATATTGAGAGGCCGACTTCAGCTGAAGTCTGGTCGCCATAAGTTCAGAAGTTGCAGAATTGATCTTGTTAACGTTAATTCGTTTCCCCTCCTACCCTACCTTTTAGTCATCAATAAGTTGTTCAACGAAAAAGCTGGTTCCGCTGGTACGAGTAGCGTTCACTTGTCTTAATATAATACCGCAGTTAAGCGAATGCAACGTTGATCATTGACCGCTGACGCTTCGAATTTGCATAAGCCCATGAACCAACTCGGAATTAAATCGCTCGCCACTTCGCCAGCGGTGGATGATGGTTTCTCCATTAGGGGTTACGCCTATCAGCCTCATGCATTGCTAGCTTTTAACTGCTCGACACGCGATTTAATTAAACGCAGGCAGTGTAAATGCTTAACAGTGGCGCTGAGAAAAAAATGAAGGACGGACTGATGAAGCGCGCTTCGATGAACTATTTCCTCGGTTGGTGGTGTCTGTCTACCGAGGACGGCGGTGTGGCGGCTGCTCTGATGTTGGACCAGCCACGTGTGAATTAACCTCGATGAGCCAAGGTTCGACTCGACGGGTATATCCACGTCGGCTGGCGACACGGAAGAGCTTCTCCTCAGCTGCTGGTCCCGGTATCGGCCAAGGAAGTTTTTGCGCTGACGACGGCCCAAGGTGGGAGCCGAAAGCTTTCGCAAGTTTTTCGCTATCGCATAAATGAACGGGAAGATTTCCGTAATAAATTTTGATTTTGAGGTAACCTTTGGCATGTTTACTCTACGCCGGAGGACATGAGATGGCTGGACAACCGTTGTTGTAAAGCGCTCTTTTAATGTGCCTGACTTCTGCTTCAAGGTACTCTGCATCTCAAATGCTCATCGCCCTGTCTACTATCCCACGAATGATACCGGTCATCAGCGAACGTGGATGGTGACAAGCGAAATGCAAATAACAGACAGAGTGGGTTGGATTACGATAGACGGTGTTCCTTAACCTACCAGGGCTTCGGATGACCAGAGCGTCGAGAAATGGTAACTGATTCCTAGTCTCCTTTTCGATGGTAAAGGAAATGCAATTCGGGAAGAGACTGTTAAGATATTCAAGCTCTTCCTTGTCTTTCTCTACGATTGCGAAGATGTTATCCACATACCGTTTGAAAATGCTTGGGACAAAAGCGGCATTCGTGTTGTTAAACGCTTTGTCTTTCAAATGTTGCATGAAGATTTCAGCTAGAATGGGAGAGAGTGCTTTCCATTAGAGCTCCACTGTTCTACAGGAAGAAGCTATCCGGAAGCCTAAAATAGTTCCCCTCTTTCATGCAAAAGGAGACCGGTGTCAGGATGTGGAACAGGTTGAGATTCGTTCGATGTATTAGGTTTGTGTCTGCCACGAGAAGATCTTCCAACACATTTAGGGTGTACGTAATGGGGATACTCGTGAAGAGGTCCTTGACACTATAACTTACCATGATGTCTGCGGGAGATACACTACGTGCGATATATCCCATTTTTACGCACGATGGAGAACTGTAGAAAACGTGGAAACTTGGCTGGGCGAAAGTAGCCCGCTGCATACATATTCAAAACCAGGGTCGTACCCTAAAGTTAACGCTCTCTATGTGCTGCTGCGCCAATGCTGTGATCCAGCATAGGTTTTTCGGGTCTTGTAACGTTCGTCCCCGGAATTTGCCTACCCGCGGCAGCGCTCCCCCGTTGTGTCACAGCACTGTGATGATTGATAACCGGGTTACTGATGAACGTTATGAGACGATTTACTGCTCTGTATTAAAAACTGTCGTCCAGAAATTGGCAAAAATGCATCTGAGGTTGATTAACCGAAGAGAAAAAATACTGCTCCATGACGACGTCCACACACACACCCATCGTCAAAGATGTAGGAGACAGCGAACCAGCTGTAGCCATTGTAGCCCAATGCCATATTCACAAGACCTTTCCCAACGGACTACCCCTTTTTCATGCTCTCCTTGTCTGCATACGCGAGAACGCCTTCCCGGATGTCAGAGCCCTCAAAAATAATTTGTTGAAGTTCCTCGACTTGGATTCATAAGCTTTTAAATACTGGGTTCAATTCGCTTGTTAATAGAGGGCAAAAATGTACTCTTTCCAGTGGTGATTACTTGGATAAACAAAGTTAACGTTTAGTTGAGATGAAGTACACAAATAAGGCACGACATCTTGTGTCTAACTTTGCGTGTACTACCGTACTTAGTTTTTCAAACCAAATTTTACTTTCCGTTTTTCGATCCACCTTGCGAACTAGTTTGTGCAGTTTTCAGAAACTTTTTCAACATTTTGTCTCACTCCGTAGACATTCCCGCACATTTAATAAGACAAAACTGCGAGCAAAGCTTATATCCGTTGGAAGGCAGCTAATTTTCACTGAAGAACAACTGCTATTGTGTCAACATGTCGTTTCGCTTTTCGTTAGTTTCATATTCTGATAATACGTGTTGAAAAGTGAAAACGTGATTCACGAAAAGATTAGCTGGCTGCAAATACGCTCGACCAAAAAGCTGCCTATCAACACAAAGTTACTTTTCTTTTATGACTATTATAATCGCCCCCTAATTCTCCATATTGATACGTTTGAAGATTGAACTTCTCTGGCAACAGGAATTAAATTTCATGTTGTTACTTACGGCTTTTTTCCTGTTTTTTGTCGTCGGTGCGAAGTAAGAGTGAAAACTTTTAATCGTACACGAACAGTATAACGGAGCTTTCGGGACTGACCTTGTCCTGTCGTCAGCGTCCGGGCCCCGGCCCTTAACATCACGCTGACGACGGGACAAGGTCAGTCCCGAAAGCTCCGTTATACTGTTCGTGTACGATTAAAAGTTTTCACTCTTACTTCGCACCGACGACAAAAAACAGAAAAAAGCCGTAAGTAACATCATGTTGATACGCTGGTTGAAAACATGAATATGAGAATAACGAAAGCTCTTTTAGACTTTACCTGTCGTACTGTCGTACTCAGGCTAAAATTGTACTACCAAGTGCAACTGTAAAGCCGCCGGCTTATTTATGTATTCCTCCTAATCGTTTTCGCACGACCCTGCATTGCGAAGAACTTTTTCAGATGAGCAAACGTCTGAACCAAGCGGAACTTAAAAGACCTCGAAAGACTTTGGTCAATAAATGAAATACCTGCCAAGTTTATTGAGGTAAGCGTTTTAGTGCGATGACGCTGGCGCTTGAGAATGGATTCGTCGATCAAAGTACCACTTAAATGTGATAAAATATTTTTCATTGAAAACAAAGCAAACAATGGTACGTTCGTAAGACGCCCACCACAGCCACTATATATATATATA
>KN538383.1:1186339-1206128 GCA_000797535.1 Trichuris suis
ATATATATATATGGTAGAAAGTACTTATGTGAGTGTTTTGAAACTTTTTCCAATTCCCTAAGAAATTAGTTTTAGTGCAAATCAATTTTCATCGTGCCATCGCTTTGTGAAACGCAGCGGATAGAAAATACATACAGTCGTCATAAAAACAAACAGCAACATTGTTCACACAGGCGTACTGAAAGCTTAGAAAACCCACAGTTACGCTACTATCGCTTGCAAACTTTCAGTAGCGAATGTCTGGGAAACATAATTTTTCTTTCTACATTGAAAAGAAAACAAAACGACACTAAAAATTCCATCGTCAAACAATTGTGCGCTTAGCGCATACCACGAATAGATTTTTTTCTGGTTGTTAAACTTTCTTTCAGCGGAATGTTCTTTCCAACATGTCGAGAAAAATGAACGATGTGGACAATTGATAAGAGTGCACCTGAAACGAAAGGCGAACAACCAGAGCTGAGATATTTTCAGACTGCAAGTCCCGTCAATCTTGGGGTGCAGAGAGGTAAATGAATGTGCTCACTTTGCATGCACTGGCTTAGCCTACATGGAAACCAAATGAGGGAAACTTTGGGCAATAGCGAATACTACATAGATCATACGATAGAACACCAACGATTATGCACAGAACGTAGTAATAAGAACGTGCAACCTGCTGCACTGAGCCAACGAAGATTGACAAAGCCAAGTACAATAGCGCAAGTGAGACTCAGAAGAAACATTGTGCCATGTGAGAAAAGTAAACATTCAACTGGAATGACTACTCGCCGGCGGGAAGCAACTTTGTCGCGAGAAATGGAATTGCCTTCCTCCTCAGCCATCGCTTTTAACCACTCTTCTTTCTCTGACCAAAGCTTGCAGAGGTAATCTAAGATGCCTTCTTTAGAATGATCACTTATCTCGCTGATGTCATGACAGCGATAACGCAAGACCACTTTTTTACTCGTCATCGTTCCCGTGCATATTTCCCATAATCCGAAAGTTGCATCTTTTTCGTAAGCAATAGTTACGTCAATTATGTAGCGCAACCGCTGTTGTTTATGCTCAACATTGGTGTCTAATCAAAAAAACCAAAGCTCAATTGATCAGCCCATGCAACAGAGAAGCATGCTTTGACGTACTAACCTTTCACGACGTGATTACCTTCAGGCGAAGGGGCACAGGTTTCAAGTACCACTTGCATTGCGCCTGTCCGAGGCAATACAACGTAGTTGAACACTGGGTAGCCATTTTTCCTCGCATACCGTTGGCTGGACTCCAAACGTTTGCGAAGGAAGCCACCTTCAGGGAATACAACTATCCAGCGTCGGCGACGAGGCCAAAATTTGCGCATTAGCTGGGCACGTAGATCGCCAAGTCCGTAACGCTGGCTTTCCTTACCCTGTGCTTTCATGCACTGATTACGATCAAAACAACCTTATGCTAACCAACCTCTCTAATAAACAAGTCACCGTGAAGCTGACAGATCAAACCGAACGGCGTCCACCTGAACATTAAATCCAAGACCCACATAACCTGAGCAAAATGGAATGCAAGAACGAAGACAGAAAACGAAATCATGTATACCTTGTAGCAATAGCCAGACAGAGCATTGATGACGTGAACAAGTATGGGAACATCGGCCGTTGACTGATGATTGACTATTACTAGACAAGGTTCTTCGAAATAGCGAACGATGTCGTCACCTTCTTCAAAAACTGAAGTAGTGAGGAGCGCAATAAAGCGAATGTTCGTTAGAAAACGATATATCAACCTTCTACGTTCGCCAGCCACATCCACAATGAGAGAGACATCGCTAAATGACGCATTAGGAAACCTTCTATTCCCCAGTAACATTTTGGCCTGAAGAAGTAAGGTGAAACAGCCGCAGGAGAAAATGAAAATAGAAGCAGACGCACGCAATCAACCGAACCGGCCAAAGGAAAAGCATTGTTGCCAAGAATGATGGCACAAAAACAATATTGTCCAGTATTGTCAGGGACAAATAGGCACAAGCTCTGAGCCCAACGTACCAACGACTCGACATGGTGTCGGCAACGAATCACATCAATTTACATTTAAGTAGGTGGTTGACGGCCACATTTCTAAACGAGCACCAGCGTTACACTCGCTGCAAAGCAAGCAGGCAGCAATCAGAGAGGAAATACGAATGGAACAGTTCAAGAGGAACCAGGTAGAAGAAGAAAGAAGTCAATTTGCGATTATTGTTTAATATTCGTGAGTAGGTGGCGAGACAGAAGGGAAAACTTTTCGTTAGTTAGTCCTTCAAACGAGACGACTTGAGGCAAAAGAACAGCAATTCACCTACGAACGACAAGAACAAAAATTGGAAGTACGCTGGAAAGCAAAGTGCCTTGACAAACAAGAAATCGCAGTTGCTACGCTTCATAGCACGAAGCAAGTGGTTAAGTATCTGAAGCGCACTTCCAGGAGCGCAGCCGATAATTTGGAATTTAATACAATTGCAATGAAAACATTTTCCAAAACAACGGCTTCATGGAGAAAACACTGCAGCCTGGAAAGAATGATTCAGACGGCATCGCAAGGGATCGGTTACATAAAAATTTTTGCCAACCCATCAGCGCCAGCTGACGCAATTATTGGCCTTGACGGGTGAAAGGCGACGGAGAACAAGCTTTCGTCAAATTTTTTACGATGCGCTGTCGTCTCTTGCAAACACGTCTTTGAATCAATGTTCCACAGACGCAACGACCCATCGTGACCTAAATAGAAACCATAAATTACGTACGCCAAGAAGAACACAAACAGTTAAAACTTGATTTCACGCTGTCTGGTATACGCTCCGCCCGCTTCAAGGTTGCTTATTTTCCCAGACTACTGGCGGATTAACAAACTTTACTAAACCAGTCCTTCTGTACCGTCATAACTGCCATAACATTTTAATGCGCAAAAATTCCATTGCTGATCGATTCCATTTCTATTCACACTCATGACAGCACGGCGTACGTTTTGAAAAGTACTGTTAAAATAAACATTCTATAACATAAACAACATGGAGCCGTACTTCGCAAAGTGCCATTCCATAAAAAACAGGTCTGCGCTTTGAGAAAACGGCATCAATTATGGAATCATTAAAGGTAGAGAGATCTTTACAAGGCAGACATCCGTCATTATCATTTGAAAGAAGCAAGAAGCAGCCGGCCTTTACCCATTCATGAAGCGACGTTAGAGTTAGACAGCGTTGACAGCGCAACTTAAGAAATTGCCTTTGCTCGCCACCCTTTGCATACTGACATTGCATCTTTGTATTACCCCACTATTCCTATGATAACACCTTTCTAGTACCAAAGAAAAGGTAAATATTTTCAAGTGTATTACGCTACTAACAAGCACTGTTGTAATTTCGGAACAGCTCTTCAATGTACTGATCAGTGCTAAATCAGATCATTCCAAAATCTACGGATTTTCCATAATCTATTTGCTCTGTTGTTTGCTAATATAACTGTACGACCACCATTCGCTGTTAGGGCTTTTATTTCTTTGCAATGCAAATATTGATGAAGAAGAAAAGAGTGCTTGGACTCCTTACAAAAGCAGCGCTCAAATGCAATCTGAGAAAACGATCATTCAAAGCTAAGACGGCGTCCTTTCCTCTACCTGCTCGCAGACAAGGCGCATCGATCATCCTGACCTACACATGTCAAACCTAACAGCTCTGACTGTCTCCTCGCAAACTCTGAGATAATATACCGGTTTGTTACACACACCGAGATCACGAAAAACAGTCAACGAAAGCACCATGTCGCGATCATCCTGACCTACACATGTCAAACCTAACAGCTCTGACCGTCTGCTCGCAAACTCTGAGATCATATACCGGTTTGTTACACACACCGAGATCACGGAAAACACAACGAAAGCACCATGTCGTGCAAGACTTTTCTGAACGAGTATTCGCCCCCGCCAAGGTCACCGTGCTGAATGTCGAAGCGCTTTCAAGTCAACAGTTCGCAGAAAGAACCTCAGTAATGAAAACTACAATGAGCTTCCTGGAGCTGAGTAATTAATATTAACAGTGAGCCTACGCTGCTACGCGTTCCTATACTATGCATGACGCCGAAACAAGCGTATATTTCCATCTCCTTTTCGGTTTAGGCTTAGGCAGCGTAGGCTCACTGTTGGCAACAGTGAGTCTACGCCACATAAGCAAACACTAGAGACGATTACTTCTACGCAACTTCACGCTGCTATGCATTCTTACATTGCGCGTGACATATGATTCCTTCTGCTCTTCAGTCTACGCTTAGGCAACGCACACTCTGTACTAGTAACATTAGAAACTTTTGGGACACGTCTGTTACTTTGCAAGCGCAGCGCTCGCCCGGCTGTCTCACCCGCGTGCGCGCCCACGTTTGGAAAAAGAAGAACTGCTGTGCCGCACAGAACAGACATCTTGATACATTATGACAAGAGTCAATGAGAGCCGTCGGATTTGACGTGTGTTGGTCACCATGATCTACCTGCCCTATTTGTGGGTAGATAGACGGAAAGGCCGGGAAGATCGTTCTTAGTATACTTACAACTTGCAGGCCGCTTCGCTAATATGTCCACTGTAGAATGAAAGCAATGTAGGCTCAGGGACATAAGGGAAGAGAGAAAAGAACGCCAGCGCAGCTGGTTAACGCTTCTTCAAAATCAGATAAGACTGTTAGAGATAATAAACCATGTGCAAAATGCGATAGAGTAATCTATTCGCCGGAGGCTGAGTCAACTAACAGTTCTCAGATTCAAAAGGAAGCAGTCCTTATTAAAAGTCCATTCATAGATTTGTGTAGTTACTGTGTGTACCGGCGTATACGTTGACGGTCAAACGTACGGTCAATTTTTTGGCATTTATCGAAGTTGAGCGTGTAAGTCCCGTCTATTTCAGGTGAAGTGAAGGCCAAACCTAAGTGTCAGAACAAATGACTGTATTGCAAACCTGAAATCACTATTAATTGGATTCTGTTACTTTTTATCCATATTTTCTTATTTCCTCGTCTCCGCTTAGAATGGGCTAATAGTCGTGAAAACCAGGGATACTAATTTCTTGTTCCCAATGGCCTCAAGAATAAAAAGTAAATGCAATATGTGAAGAACCGCTACGAAGCATCCAGCATTCAACCATTATTTTAAACAATTTTGGCTGTGCATAGCGATACTTTTGAGCATAGTTAGGCTTAGGGCATTTTATCTCCGCGTCGACATAACACAGCGCTATGCCTTCAACTGCTCTTCACTACACGTGTTTTTTGCTCATACCTCTCGCAAAAGTTGTTCTAATTCCCTAAGCTGCAGGCATTAGATCTTGGATGTCCACTTTGGTACACACAGATATTTTGCAAAGGGTAAATGACAAACGAAACAGCCCGATAATAGTTATGTAAGACAGTTGCGCTCGCATAGTAACTGTCGAAGAGAACCAAGCTACAGAACTTTCGTAACAATCTAACGCTCTATACCGCGCATAAGCCAACACCCAATTTTGTGTTCCCTTTTGCTACTATACAAGGTCGGCTTACGCGCTGGTATATACGGTGCCTATATATTAATAGTAGTGTTAATGACAGCTCACAGGTTCCCGTACATCGCAAGTTCATGTGCATCCACGTCCTACTAGAGGAATATCAACAGGTAGAACAAAATAACATTAATAGCTCAGAGGCCTTACAAGCTCCCTTCAGTGATAGAGACCTAAGCTTACGAGAATATAATAGCATAAAACCCAAGTTCCTTGTAACAGTTACTCACGCTTTGCTGCCCTAACGTGACGGAAGAGTGAAAACCAAAGTAGAACAAAGAACAAACAATGGCCGCCAGAATAATGGATTCTACAAAATATGGTTCGAAGGCATTCTGCAAGAAATGGAAGTTGTCATCGTCGACTTAAACATGAAGAAAGAAACCCAAAACAAAGATACCATGTTTTTTCGAAGAACATGTAGATGGGTCCGGGAAAGATCCCTGACTTTCGGGAATTATCCCAAACAGTACCGACGAATAAGTCAACAACGTGCCGACGAGCATCCGTAATCATAATTCATGTTAACGACAGCGAGGCCGCACCTCAAAGCAGCACGATACGCTTTAGGACATGTTAGTTTTTCGTTACTAAGATCAGCTTCTCTTGCCGGACAACCGCTAGAGCGATCAGTAGGCGACCGATCTCCTGGCGCGGAGCAGCCGTGGTCGCATCAATAATTCTGGTGAGCCTGCACCGGTGATTTGGGTGCGCCTGACAGAAACAGTCCAGCGAACCGGTCCTCACATCAGGTGGCTCTTTAAGGTGAGGACGTTTACCCATATAGTAGACCGAATGCGCGCCAGGTGTTGCGCCCTCCTACGTAGAGGAGAAACCTACATAAGCTGCGAGTTGATCTGATGAGGTCGTCGTGATAGTTGTTGTGCTGAAGTAAAACCCTTTGCGTTTCGTGGGCATGTCGTCAACACAAACCAAAACCCCCTTTCGCCCTCTTACTTTTCGCTTCTAGTAATAAAGATATTCTAGATATTTTGGCGTTTTTTCAACTCGTTCGTTTGGCAGATCTCTTCAGTATGCTTCCAGTCTTCTGGCATCCCCTAGCAATTAGCAATCCACGACGACTCACTATGTGGTGAAGCAAAGTGACAATATTTGCATACTGAAGTTAGGCCATGTTCTGTAGCCAGAATTGCAGTGAAGAGGGTTTACGGCGAAATCGCAATTAAAGAATCACGCAGTTCAACATATTCAAGCCTCGCAGATATATGTTACGCGTAAAACATGAAATGAAAAAACCAGCTTTCTCAATGACTGTGCGCACGCTTCCCAGCAATCACAATACTAATAGTTTCCAAAAACTGTTAGGAGTGAAAATACCACACCTCGTTAAAAAAGACAACGGAAGAACGGTTCACGTTTTCATGCACTTTTTTAGTCACAGAAAGCGAAGTGGTGGAACAGGAAATCAACTTCCCGTCGAAGGCCGAAACAGTCACGTTTCGGCAGCCAATAAAAACTATTTCACGAAAATCAAATTTAACCACGCGCCAGACTTGGTACTATGCCAATAGACAACCTTTTAGGTAATCTTTTATGCAAAGAAACATTCTTTATCATTTATTAAAGATACCTTCCCATTATGATGGAGCCAAAAGGAAAAGGTGCATAATAAGAGCAAACAGTGGACAGCTCTGACATGCTGCATTTTAAAAAGTGCAAAAGCTTATGTAAGAGGTTGGTGAAATTCTGCCACTGCATAGACGTTTCGTAAATTCCAAATTATAAATAGCTAAATACAGGCAAAGAGGTAAAGAACCAAATAAGAACTGTCACTACGACCTCGCCTTTTTAAAATTCAAAACAGCACAGACTTACCGAGGCAATCGCAAGCTTCTTTTTCTAAACTTTTCAAAATTCACTTAACCCCATCCAATAGACCATTAAACGCAGTTTTTACATAATTTTTCATTAACGATACCAGCAGATACTTCACTTGACGAAAGCTATCGAAGCTGACATATTTTCCAGCGATATCTGTACAAGTTCTCACAAGATAAGGCTAAGCATCCCAAACGGAATGGATCCACTAACCTACAGTAACATCGATACGAACAAGATCAGAATCGAATGCTTTGGTTAATTAAAACATTAATGTAACAATGTTGTTGATTGTGAAGCCATAAATCAAAAATAACAATCGGTCCCTCTATTACAAAAAGCGTCCTCCTTTCAACGAGATGAACTTGCCGCAATGCAGCGTTACAAAAGGTAATAATGAACGCACGTGAGGTTCAGAACCCGAAGGATATTGCATCAGCAAGTTTGCATAAAACAGGTTCTTTAAAACCAAAGCGAAAGAACAATTGACGAAAACTGAATTCTCATGCTGTTCTTCAGTCACGGCTTTTTCCCATTGTCGTTGATGTCCGCAATTGAACTACGCAAGTGCCCTACCAACGAATGTATAAGCAAATTGTTAGAGAAAGTACAAGACAGATTTTTTTCGTACGTTTCTGAACTGTCCCTGTTCCGCTGTCAGCCTTTACGTCGCTGACGATGAACAAGAGCAGTTCTGAAACGCATGAAAAGTTTTGTCCTGTACTTTCCCCCCAAGAATTTGCTTATTCATTCGTTTGTAGTGTACTTGCGTAGTTCAATTACAGATATCAATAACAATGGGAAAAAATCTGCGACTGAAGAACCGCGGGAAAATATCCATCCGCGTTATACGACGTCCTATATTCAACAAAGCTGAATTCTCATTAGAACTATTATTTCTATCATCCCGAAGCAACGGCAAACCTCTATCTTAAACTGCATACAAACGCAAAAGGCACCGCAACTGACGAGCCCTTTCTATTTGGAAAAATAAATCTTTAAGCACCTAATACGTAATACGAACCAATCAAGCTTCACATCATGGTCACCTGACCGTTAACGAAGAGCAAAATTCAAATACACTAGAAACCCGATTATCCGAAGTAATTGTTGCAGGGAGTAGTTCGGATGTCAGGTTGATTTGATTTTATCTGTCGCTTTTTTGTCTATATTTTTAGTTTAGTCTCTGTCAGCTCCGTTTTTCGAAGATATCCTACAAGACTTTATGGTGCGCAACACTATCATCATCATATCAATAATTTACGCATATTTGAAAAAAAAAATCCGTTATAGAAGTTTGCCTTAACGCTGTTCTCCACTTGTTGGCGGTTAAATCACGGATACTTTACAAACATAGCACTCTTTTCGGGTCGCACTCATCTTGCATTTCGAACCATTGTAGAGCAACTTCCAAGCACTGCTAGGCCTTCTCGTGCTAAGGGCATACACTTTAAAAAGTGTATGCAAAAAACTTTTCAGAAACTTTTTCAACATTTTGTCTCACTCCGTAGACATTCCCGCGCATTTAATAAGACAAAACTGTGAGCAGTACCGGTTTCATCATCGTTCAGTATATGAAACCCTGCGTCTTCTTTGTCGCAAGCCAACCACGTGTCAATGTCAGTCTTGTTGCATTCGTCCGATGTAGAAAGGTGTTTTAAGGTGTCAAGTATTTTTGCCATTTCATCTTCTTCTGTATTAGTACCGCTGGAAGATCTGGTCTGTCCTCTGTCAATAAAAATGGTATTCCACGCGTTTCTTAGTGTTGACTGTTTTATAGAATACCAGCTTTCCGTTATCATAGAGCAACTATCTTTCAATGTCATTTTCTTGTAAAAACTGATGACACAATCAATACGGCTATCATCAGACAACAAAAGGTGATGGAGAAGTTCCTTCCGGTACAGGCGCTTCAGAGTTGCAATTACCCCTTGATCCATCGGTTGTACCAAGGATGTCATATTAGGTGGTAGCACCTTAACAGGTAGACCGGTAGCCTGTACGTCGATATCACATTCTTCAGCGATGTCATGCGCCGCTTACTGTGGAGAGTATCAGACCTGTCTTTCCAACAAATGGATGCAATATATTTCATTTTGCACAAAAATCAAATTTTAGTGCTTCCTGGCGAATTCGGATAATCGAGTTTCTAGTGCACTACTGAACAGGAAATAGTGCACTAAAGATCTAGCTACCTTCACGTAACTTCAAAAGCCTGTTTAGGTCTCGTACGTTAAAATCTTAAATAACATTTACACGCTAACTAGAAAAAATTGAGATGCCATGTTCTTCTTGAGCTTTTCCACGGAGTTTCGTGGCACAGAACCAAGAACATGAAACAACAAAGACGACGCACAAAGCCAAACGTTGCTAAGGAAACCAAGCGGTTCTCAATGCCGTCCACCCTAATGTGTACTCGTAAATAGAACTTACTGCCAGATAACAAGAACAGTCCATTGGGATCAATGGACAAGCACGTGACAGCGTCCAAATGCGCGACAACACAGTCGATCATCTGGCCTTAAAAAAAGTGCGCAATTGATATGACCATCAGAAAAATGCACGCGCAATAAAACGAATACCTGAATTGTTGTCGAAAAATCTAATTGTTCTGTCCTCATGGGCAGTGACCGTAATCGGTAAAGTAGGATGGCAAACAATCTGATTGATGGGACTCAGACTGTACGCAGCTGAAAAATGCTCACTGCACATTCGCCACGACATGCTGGTTGAAGAACGCAGAAACCCACCATTACCAGAGGCTGGAGGAAACCTGAGCACTGTCTTTGCCTGCTCCAAATCATATATATATGCGGCACCTGATGAGTAAGCGGCTACGGCATGATGAAGATCAGAACTCATAAAATCAACCGACGTAGGTGAACCGTCATCTGAAAGTATTCCAACAACATTGATGAATATGTGAAAAGTGGTTCGCACCAGGGTCGGCAACATAAGTCGCTAACAAAGGAGAGCTGGCGGACGGCTCCCACAATTTCAGCGTTCCATCAGCGCTTGCGCTTATTAACCTATTGTCGCTGCTGTGGAAGGCTAAAGACCAAACAGCGTCGTCGTGTCCTCTCAACACTTCAGACGAAATGCTTCTGTCCAAGGGATCATAAGGATCAATGTTCGGGGGAGGCATCATCCAACAACGAACGGTTTTATCCAAACCGCCTGTGTAACAGTAGTCACCGGTCGGCGACAGGCACATACAAAGGACCGGACCGCTAAAGCAGAAATACGTAGTAAGGCGTTTATGAATTTTAAAATTACAGATCAGATTCCGTTGGTAACAGTGTTTAAAGTCAAGTATCCACATTTCTTCTACTATTACTTTTTTGAGAACTATCGACGGCAAAGGTATTGCTTATTAAGAAAGTCTCTGAATGCTTTCAGACCTATGATAGCTTTCGCAATGTTCCATTCTTAGAGACGATTCGACCAACATACAGGCCAAGAAAGCAGTATACGGTTTACCCATTTGACGCCACATAAAAGCTAATAATGAAAAATGAGGATTTCGGGTCTGTGCCAGCCGTTTGTGCGACAAAGGATTCCTTCATGCTAATGATGGGTCGAGAATGACACGGAAGCTTCGCTTTTCATTATTAAATTTAATTACTAAATTACTTGGGTACACAGCGATCACGGGAATGAAAAGCAAGCTTCTGCAATGGATTTTCTTCAAATCAATGCGATTTTTGACGTCATATTGATAATAGATTGTTTTAGAATACAAACTTACGAAGGATATCTTTGAGAAATAGAGGTGATTGTAAATAAAATCGAAAGATGAAACACTGACAAAAATGGCATACTACTGTGATATTTGAATTTTCGATTATCCAAACTGCCCTCAGGAACAATTAGTTATGATCACTGGGTTTCTACTGTACTTACGTAATTTTACCTATGAACTAAGTGCGCTTACCTATGACCATGAAAGGTATAGACAGGATCGAAATCCTGCGAACCTTTTCTTGAGTTTCCAGCTCCAACACCAGTCGCGCCGGCAGAGTTTGTAGTTAAACTCTTTTGTAGATTCCATAGTTTTACCGTCGCGTCCTCAGACGCGCTAAGGACTATAGCTTCTACAGGATGAAACGCAATCGCTCGAACGCAGTCAAAGTGGCAACGCAATGTGAAACGAACTGTCCACGTCTTTCGCAATGATTCCTCCTGCGGTCTCTGCTCAGTTTCATGAAGTAAATTTGACGTATAATCACAATTTAATGCTACTCACAATAACGCCCCGGTTGGCCGTTTCTGCGTCGTCAAATGGCCCGGTCATTGCCATGAGGTCTGAGAAGCCGCCGACAGAACCGAGAGCAGCATCCAAGTCTTGCACAAATTTGCTATCCTTGGACAACAGTCGTGCCACTACTTCTGATTCCTTGTCGGCAACAGATACAGAAGCTGAGCTGCCTTCATCCGTAACGTTCAATGAGGTGATCATAGCTTCCAACTCTGCCCTGGGAACTCCTGCCAACGAGACGCCATGACAAAAAAGATAACACCAACTCATCATTGGCACTAACTGCGAGATACGCCTTTCTTTTGCTGTAGTTCCCTTTGGAAATCCGCCTTCTTCTTGTCCAACACTTGATAGTCAACATTTGTCCAATCAGTGGAAGCAGTTTTGGAGGACGAGTCTGGGACATCAGTACCAGGAAGGAAAGCAAATTCGTTAAGCGCCTCTTCCACAGCATTCGAGAAATCCTGCAAAACTTTCTATCTGAAAAACTATTACGAATATGGAAACCATTTAAACATCCACGCCGAAGTTTTACACGAAACCTAAGCATGAAACTACAGGACAGAATATCATTAGTTGTACAAGAAGACTCGGTCATCATATCAAAATGCGCTCCATTGTTGAGGCAAAGACTGTAAAAGATAGCTGAAGAAAAAATGATTGCAGATCGTAACGCAACCGTCAAACTGTTATTTGAAAGCATAACTTGCAATACTCGGAGAAAGCAAACAGTTCGAATTTTCACAGCCGAGGCAGTGCGACGGGGAATACGTATTACTTGTAAAAGTTTGTAAGGAAATGGATTTATTAGTAAGCGGGTCAAGAGCGGACGCCATAGCAGCAACGCACGTATTCAGAAGACACTATGAGTCAGCCGTGAACTATACCACACACTACTCTGCTTTAGAAGCCAGCTGCGTTTAGCTGACAGCATGAACTATTCTAAGATCTCCGTAGGTGTACAAAGTTCTAACTGCGCTCATTAAATACTGACTCTCTACGATCCGTCGACAGAATTTCTACAGTTTAAATTGAGGAACCAAATTGCAAAAACGAAGTAGATTTGTCAGCTTTAATTAATCGTATTATTTGTTCGCCCACCTTCTTCTATCTAAATCTGCTAAACGAAGCAGCCTTATCGTAAGGAACGTCTCCGCTGCCGCAACACAATGCACTGACAACAGTATGCTTAGCGCGAAGAAGCTCTAAAAATCGGTAAAGCAAGCGCGTGAACGCAACCATCAGAACAACCAATGTGAATACAACCACGAAAACAACTGCTATTCAATTCAAATTTCAAACGTCTTAAAGGACACAGAAGCAGACGACTTCCTGCAAAATCAGTGCTCAAAATCCACGGCAAATTACAGTACAGTAAGAAATTAATTGCCTTACGAACACTTGCTATCGGTAGTTGATTTCCGATTAAACAAACAGCCGTGGAAAACAAAGGCAGTTGTTCACATAACGACTGGAAGAAATATCCTTGTTTAAACAATCAATCGAAAGAATAAGAAATCAATTAGTAGTGCCCTATGTTCGCTTCAAATGCACACATGGCAAGACAAGTATTCTGCTTAGAAGTTCAGACCTTAAATAAATAAGATAGAATGCAAAGCAGAGGCAGCTATTGATGCAAACAACCTGAAAGTTTCAATTAAGTTCTCTGAGCGGTCACTTTGACTCAAAGAGTTATCTATCCAGTCTAGCATGTGCATCAAGTATTGCAAATTCGCGAGTTTTCGTTATAACGCGCTCTGAGAGTGCCACCGCCTGCACTCATGTCTGGGAATTTGCATATAACCTGCGTACATCTTACTGTACATTTTAAGTCATCGCTGTATTACTTCTAAAAATCAGTACAGCGCAAAAAAATACATTTAGTTTCAGTTATCCGCGATTTCTCTCCTCCGTCCACGAAGTTTAATATTACGCAATTCGCAGCTTGCATTGGAAGTAAAATCGGCTTCTGGCATTTCTGCATGTGCGAATCGAATAAATCATTAAAAATAATATTACTAACGGAGTTATCATGGGTTTCCACATCCGCAAGAAAAGTCTTTTCATGCGCTGGTGACGGGAACAGACGCTTCCTGAAAGCTACGCTGAATGAAAAATTTCCACGTGTCGAACCTGCGTAAGTAATCACACTAAGCAATATTGTTTTTAATGATTAATTCGATTTGCACACGCAGAAATGCCAGAAACCGGTTTCACTTCTTGCGCAAGCTGCGAATTGCGTAATACTAAATTGCGTGGGCGGTTAGAAACCGCCGAAACGGGGATGTGACTTTATAACATCACAAAACTACTTGAGCGCGAGGTAAGGGTAAAAGGAAAACTTCACTGACCAAAACCTTGACATAGCTCCCGAAGCGTTAAGTATGTCTGAAGCTTTTAGTCAACAAAAAGTGCACTTTCAAAAATAAGCAGCAGATATACTACTGATTTTGCTGATGAAGGCCAGCTTACAGAAATTTGAGCTTAAAAAGGCAGAGAGAAAAACTGGAACAGCGAAAGCGCGTTTGCCAAGAACGAAGACAAGCAATCTTCAACGAAACTTACAGAGTCTGGTCTTTCAGGTTTGGCTGTACCCAATTCTTGAACAGACGCTTCACCTGCCTTGAGGACGCGAGGGTGCGCGCCGTCTCCTCCATTGCCCGATTCTTTTTGACTGTATGCGGAGTTCAGATCCGAAAGCGAAGCTGAAGGCCCGAGGTTCAGCAATTCGGCAAGTTTGTTCATACTCTTCTCCGCGTTGGATGGGTCGACCGCATTCAATCCCAATAGAGAGCGAAGACGATGCCTCTTTACATCCAAAATGGTATCCGTATATCCAATTTCCTCGAGATACCTGAAGACGTTGAAGCATCACGTCGATGCCAGTTGAAACAAAGCAACTACCGAAAAAGGATTATAACAATGATGTGGTCAAAAATTGCATAGATGCCCATAACATTAAAGATGCAAGATTTCGTAACGGGTGCATAACTTTCCATGTTTGTTTACGAAAACAGCACGTTTACTTAACACCAAATCAGGGGACGCAGCTTTCGGGATCAAACTTGTACCATCATCAGCGTTCGTTTGCGTACACAATCTGGAGATCAAATCATTTAAACTATCTCTCTACAGCCCGTTATTCTGATCTCCATATCATTTACACAGACGCTGACGATGCAACTCATTTCTGTAAACAAGGAATAACAAATAATCAGCGTTCTAACAAGGACGTCTGCAAAACAAAAGTCATCGCATCTAAACATGCGCCAGCGTTGAAGTTTACTTCGAATGATGAATTTGCGCTCAGTTGATCATATGGAACCAAATGTGTTGGCTGGAAGCTAACGTATGGCATCGTTAAGCAACTACTTTTGCTACCTACTGCGCATAATCAAATTTAAAAAATGACATATTTCAAAAATCAGTAGACCCTTTCAAAATATATTCAGCCCCTTCGCCGTACTTGCACCCTCTGCATACCACGGAGATGAGGAAGAACAAGAAGAAGACAATACCTCTAATTCTACCGAGAATCCACAAATTTTATACTCACAGACAAGGACACAACTTTGTTCAAGCTCAGAGGAGCAATCACAAGTTTCACTATAAATTATTACTATCTGTTTTAGAGCAAATATCAAAGCAACAGTTAATAAAACGTTTCGTGAATGCGGCAGATTACCGAAACAACCTACACATCATACAGTAAGCATTAGGAGAATCCTCGCGGACTAGTGGAACTCTTGGTGTGGCAAATTAGATGGAAGAACAAAATACGTGAACTAAAAGCTTGCCTAATTTCTTACAAGTGTGAAACAAACAGGTAACGTAAAGCATTTTAAAGCCCAATGAAAATGTATCTTCGGAACGTGCACTCCGCAATAATTGCAAACTTAAAAAGAGCAGAAAGGTGAATGGGAAAATTATACGCTTACTGTTTGAGCAGTAATCTTCCTTGACGCCAGCACGCACCAGTCCTTGTCTGATTGGCAGGAACAGAGTCGAAATCGCAAGGCACCTCATCCTTAACGGATGCCCGCTCGCCCGAAGGTGGTTCCTCTTTTTCTGAAGCTTCTTCTCCATGCAGTAAGCGATAATATTTTGCTCTAAAATCACACGTACAGCGTGACATGGCTCCATAAATGGAGGCATGCTAATAAGGCATTCTTCTGCAAGGTCCAGTTACCTTTCTTGCCTCAGAGCAAATTCCAGCATTTTAACCCGACGAACAAGGTCATTCTTCAGATTCTCTTGACCTTTCCGCTCACCTTGCAGAAACGCAATCTTCGCCTAAACCAACGTAGCATATAACGGTCACACTAAGCTGACAATTGCACCATCAATTCTGCCCGTTCAACTTCCCACTGAGTCTTTTCTTGTTCGTATTTTACCCATTCGTGCTGCAGATAATGAAGAACTCCAGGGACGGAATACTGCAACCTGGCTACCTTGTCATCTAAACAAAAATCATTTTGAGCATCATGCTGAAGCAGTTACGCTTTTTAAGCAATACATGAATCACGCTGAAAGCCAAAACGCTTTAGAGCTGTCGAAACTTTCGCAACCAAAAGCCGTATTCTTATAAATATTTTACCATCCTAAACTTCCGAAAAAAAGTTTACAAAATTGCAGGTACAAAATAATCCATTAGCTGATCACTAAATAATACATGCTAAGGGCATATAATAAGTAGACACTGAAAGAAAGGGCTAAAAACATTTCACACATGATGCGACATGACTAGCATACCACTTTTGCTCGTTTCAGCATCGTTGCGAGATTCAGTTGCGCCGTTTGCGAAACCCACGGAGGCAATATCATCGCCTACCATGCTGACCATCGAAGGCCAGAATGTTTTGGAAGTTACTTGCGCGTCAGCTGCTACAAGGACACGCCGAAGAAAGCGGTGAAGCAGAATTTCCCATGATTACTGTAGTGATAATGGACTCGCAGGTACCATCGTATGTTTATACATTTCTGTTAAGGGAAATTTTATATAATGCTCTTCGGGACCAGAACGATGACCTATTTATTCCTTCTTAAGCGGCTTCCCATCGACACCGGCTTAGTCGTCTGCAGGTGCCACTGTAGGTGTGTTCTCTCTCTTCAGCTCAGACCGCCTAACCTTATTGTATTCTCACGTATTAAACGATAACAAGTTCAAACATGAATTTCGCGGTACATATTGACGCGCTTTGACGTAAATCAATCTGAGCAGTGAAAAAGGACTAGTATGGCGCAAAATCCTATTCTCGTATTATGCGCAGCTTGATGAGCGCTGGATGCCGTTTATGTTGTCTTTGAAAAACAGTATGAAGATTATGCATAGCTTCTGCAAAAAGACTGTAAGTGAATGAAAATTACTGTTGTACCAAAGTAGCACCGTAAACAGACGGAGCACGTGAACGAGAATTAACACATCGCCATTAACCGATCATAAAGCTTTTGGTTCATCTAAAATTACTATTCACCAAACAGAGCGACGCGTGTGGACATCTCTCAACGGTTTTTTCATGAAGTAGTGTCTAAAAATCACTTCTTTTCGTAGAATTGAATTACGGCATACTCCCCGGTCAGCATCCATTGCGGGTTCGTTTTTGCGCTGCAAATAGTTAAATCGAAGTATTCGATTTCCAAAACAAAAATAACGTTACATAAGTTCTCGTTGACCAGCTGCTAAGCCTGCTATCAGATCAGCTTTGATAGTGCGCAAAGCGAGCAGAGAAGAAGGGCTAAAACCTTGCAAGGCATCGCTGAACGAGGAAGTACTTTCAACGTTGATGTCGGCCAACAATTTGCGATAATTCAAGTCGCCCTTGAAGATGATGAGTTCGGAAGTGGTCAACTCCTGATAAAGTTCGGGAGCAACGGAGTTCATACGATGGTACGGATAGGGACTTGTCCAAAAAAGATGCGTCTTCAGTTCAAAGAATGCTTTCTCCAAGTAGTGAGCCCACTTGTGACCCAACGCAGACATGATAGGATTAGAACTGGACCTACAAAATTATGAGATCGAAGGAGAAGACGACAAAGGGTTTAGAAAGCAGCACAGCGCTCGCACCTCAGCATCTCGATAATCCAGGAGAAGTCAACTGCCATTGTATCAGAAACATAGTATGGAAGCGCCTTTGCATGAAAACGAACTCTACCGATTATTTTCAGCTCGAGAAGAGCATCGGCTAAGAAGATGTCGCCAAAGAGTTCTATGCCGCCATTGTCCAGAACAATATCCAAACAGGTAGTTGGAATTGAAGCTGTTTTGTCCTTAATTTTGGTGAGCAATTTAAAAAGCTCATCGAACTGGTTGACTAGTATGAATGGTCTCAATTTAACCAAGCTTTGAAGGTCGGAAAAGTGATCTGACTTCACTTGTTCGCCATCGGATAAAGAAAGATCGCACCTGTTACCCCACAGGCATATCTGAGAAGGTCGCTCTCACTGAGAAAAGCTAAGTCTGCAACATTCAATAGTCACCTGGACGATTTCCCACAAGTCTTCGCGTGCTTCATCTATAACGCTAACTTTGGAAAGATGTTCGGTCATTTTCGTTGCCAGGGTAGCCAATATAGCAATTGTGGGCAAGGCAGAGATGAAACTCTGCTCCTTTTGGTAAGCAAACGGATCCCATGATTTCATATATACGCTGCAAAAAGACGGCATATTCCCGAACTCAACAGAGCTCATCTTACCTATTTTCCATAGCTTCGTTGATCTTTCGGTAAAAGTAACTTTCACAAAGAAGCCAAGGACAAGTAAACCAAGTAGCTTCTTCGCCCACCTTAAAGAAAATTTGTTCGAAAGTAAAAAAAACAAAACGAATCAGTCTAACCTCCCGTTTATACCCTTCAAGGCATTTGTTCCAGATTTGACAGTCAGGAAGAGCGCTGTTTATCAATGTCAATGGTTTATCCGTGGTCAATCTGTAACGCAACTCAGATAGGTGGCTGATTACGCGCTTCACATCTTCGCTTGCTTCCTGTAAGGGCAACACTTATAAAATGCTACTTGCTAAAAGGCATTGCTCATAACAAGCTCGTTACAACTATCTAGAAGCATAGAACATTTGGTTGCACGGACGCTAACAAAAAAGCACAGGAACAAGCCGACGAAGAAAAAAGCATCATGAAAACTGTATATTCAGTTAAGTCTACGGACGACAAGAAGAATGGTTTCTTAAATTGCAAAAAGCCTCACAGTAAACAAGCTGCGCTGCTCACTTCGCCAAATTTTGAAATCAAGGAATGACGATGGCGGTGAATAGTGTCGATCACCTTTGTTAAAATTACTGGAAGTCGGTCCTTCACCGTCACATACGCGAAAGAGCTTAAAATAAAAAAAAAACAGATCGACGTGTCGTGCATTGTTTCTTACCTCCTAAATTTAGCACATAAGGGTGCGCCAGTCGGGGTTTCCATGAGAAGCCCGACGTCCCTGGCGTGACGCATTAGAACGCCCTAAAAAAGTTTCAGCGATATGAGAAATTCAATTGTTTATCCTGAACTAAATAACAAAACCGTTCCCATGATAATAAAACAAACAAGACACCATAAATACCCTCTCTGGCACCTATTAAAGCTTCAGTGAAGCTTAGGGACACTTACTGTTCCTGCTTCGACTGCACAATGCGTTCGTTACTACAACAAATCAAGAACTAAGTATGAGAAAATCAACCCACAACGCTTAACGCTAACTGAATCAAGAAAAGATAGAAGGCAACTTTTTCCATGGCAGCAAAAAACTACATTTGCATAACAGGTAACGCTCAGCAGAAATTTTCCTCTCTCGGCAATAAAACGAAAGAAGTGTGATTTTCAGGTATGATCGCCCGTGCTTTCGTACTTTGCTTTCTGTTCAACAAGTTAAGAGCGCATTGCCACACAAATTTAGCCATAAGATTAACGAGAGATTGGAAATTAATTCGTGTGAATAATATTTGCTGCCGAACATTTAGACGCGGACAACTAAACGTTGCTCGCTTTACGAAAGTTATGCGTAGCGTTTCTTCTTTCTTGCTAGCAGTGGCACCTCTGCAGACTTCAAAAACGTAACGTTGAATTACGTCTACGAAATTCAAAATGCCATCAAGACTCTGATTTTCAATGAAATGTTCCAGTGAAACTTTTGTCTGCAACTTTACGAGCGCTCGGTGGCGGTCAAAATCCCGA
>KN538383.1:1206228-1218641 GCA_000797535.1 Trichuris suis
TCATCATCATCATCATCATCATCATCATCATCATCATCATCATCATCATCATCATCATCATCATCATCATCATCATCATCATCATCATCATCATCGCTTAAGCATTCCCCATGCAAAGTATCATGTGCAGGAGTTGCGTTGAAGTGAATAGTTCGTTCAGACATAAACATAATAAAGTCGGCGATACTGAAAATAGTAATTTGCCTGTTAGCAGTTTACATTTACGGAGTCAAAAATTACACACGGAATTTTTGCACCCAACACCGAGCTGTTCAAAGCAATGCTATAATTGATTTAAAAGCAAACTTGCTGAATTTTCCACTTTATTATCATTGGTGTACTGTACATCCGCCAACCCTAAGTAGATCTGCTGTCCGTTGCCTTATATTACTTGGTTGTACTCATGGAGTGCTCACGCAAAATTCGATTCTCATCTCGTGATGACTATGAGAACGAACGCAATCGCATACTGACGGTTAAGTATGGAAAAGAACAAATGGCGCTCATTCGCAAACGGTTGCAGGTCGAAATGTGGTTACTAGATCAACTGGAAGAACTGTGCGATAAGGAAGTAAACGCTTGCTTTTTGCTTCTTATACCTTGGTTATTGTTATTATTATTATTTTTAAAAATAATTTTGTTGTAACGTTTGTTTGCTATGGAGTATCCATTCATAGCAGATGAAGTACAAAGTTTGAGCCACCCAGTGTCTTCTGCGGATGATGATTTTGCCCTCCTTTGCGCCAGAGCGCCGTTAGTGTCTATTGCTGCGTAGTTGATCGAATGCAGGGTGCTGCAGTACGTGTGGCAGGTGTTTTAATTCCTAAAAGTTTTCGTAGCATGTGTTCACTTTTCGTTGTCATATGGTGAAGAAGGACTGAGTCAGCAAATGAAAACGTTGTTTGCCTTCTTGGTTGTCAAAACTAACATTATTATTGAAGTTGCCTTATGAGACGGAAGGGTCGAGAAAACCTTTATCGTTCAGATCAGTTCAAATGAGGCAAGCAGAAAATACTGGTTAACTGGGATAGCCAGCTAGATTTCACATGTTCGTCTGAAAAATGTCTGCGTAACCCTGTGGCAGCAGAAGTGATTATTCTTATTATTAATAGTATAAAGTAGCCGTTGGAAAAATTAATTTTCTCCGACGCAGGTTTTAATTTGTTCCGATTCTCAGGTGACCAGTTTTTCTACTTAGAACTGCGTGCTATCAACCGAGACGCCCTTTTGTTTCCTTACCCAACCTGCAAATTGTTTTTGATCTACGCTAGCAATTGGAAATGGTCATTTTTCAAATGAGGACAAAATGAGAGAAATTTTCAATTATGGAATTTCTGTATGTGCCCAGTTCCGTTTCAGTAGCACGTGTAGGACCAGATTTTAGCTGGAGGGGTTCAATTATGTCTAAACTGAATAACTATTCAAACGCATTCCCAAATGATAAATCGCTTTATTTTGTCCTAAAGTTTTAAACCTGTTCCAAGGGTCTCTAGCACAGCTGTTTGTGTTTTCAGAAGTGTGAGGATGACACTGTAGACGTTGAACGGTTGTTGGATATGGTGAGCGATGCCGAACGTCGTAAATTTCTTGAAGTAAGATTCCTTCCACTTGACATCACTTTCCCGCCTTTCCTTATTTAAGGACGAGCTGAAGCCGCGCTGTTCAGATCCGAGGAAGATTGAGGTCTGTTTCAATCAGATTGTAAATATTGCTGGTCAATTACTTGTTTTTGTAGAATAGTTTGAGTAGTAGTTCGCGTAAGTATTCTTAGTCCGTCCAAGTGCAGTTCCGTTGCTTTGTATAGCACGAGTAGTTGTAACGATACTTCCAATATCAATGTCTTCCTGACCACTTGCATTTTAGATCTTCATTGGTGACCTCTTGGAGAAGCTGAAAACGTTGTGATTTCGTTTCCTTTTTATCATACCTGCCTGTTTCATATGCAATAAGCACGTTGTTTCTGTATAAAAAATTTTCGGTACGTACCTCGTAAACAATTTCTCTTTAACTTTGAAATATTAAAGTCCAGTCAGAATTATTAGTAGCAGTGACCAAGTCGTCCTATCTATTTTTCCCGGTTTGGTGGTTCGCACCGCTGTTTTCACAAATCATGTTAAGTATTGCGCTGTGATAAAACAGTGCATTGCCGAGGCGTGGTTGTAAGTTTTATCCATTTCGGTTTTACCGACTAATGCAGTAGGAAGCCAAGGCAGCGTCCTCCAACTGGTTGCACTTTTCATGGCCGCACTCAGCGTGTAGTTGAAGGTCGGAAATAAATTGAGCAACATTGATAGTTATATAAGCTGATGCCATATGGCGCGCGAGCAGAACGTTAAGTCTTCTAGTTTACAAGTAATTTGAACGCTCTTCGTAGTTGCAGACGAAAAATAGTAACGCTTTACTAGCCTATGGTTTTTATGCCACTTTCATTGAATTGTGCCAACACTGGCTCTTACTTTGTAAGTTGCTTTTACAGAGAGCTACACTTGAAACTTGAGCACTTCCTGCTTTTCTGTTTTTCCTTCAGAGTCGATTGGCTGCCATCCTTGCGTATACGGAATTTTTTCATTCAGAATTCTATTAATGCAGTCATTCATTTCCTCGTTCGGCATAACAGTTTATCTGCTATGACAATCAAGAATATGCGCTAACAATCCTATAGAAGCAAAGCGTTCTTGTCTACTTCGGTTCTGTCTAATATCAAAGAAGGATTAATGTACACTTGCTGTTAATGCCTTTAGGCGAACTGCGCCCGGTTTTATTCATAGGAATGCGCATGCTACGTAAAACTGCATGCATACTTAAATGGCGTTGTGAAAATATTTTTAAAACCAAAGCCAAGAATTGTAACGATTCTAAAGTAAACAAAACGTTTCAGCTGGTTTGTCAGTTTTCAAACTAACCGTGTCAGCAAATTGAGTTCACGCAGGCAACTTGCTGTGCACCATGGCGACCACTTTCTTGCTAGACAATTGGAACGGAGTTAGCGCGCTTACTATTGGTCACATTCTCAATAAGTTGTAGTCTTGAAAAACTGGCATGATGCAGCTTGATTCCTCTTTCAAGTTGGTATTATTGTTCCGAGATCAAGAATACAAAATATTTTCTTGAAGCAGTTTTTAATTTTCGTAAGCGCTCTTCTCTTCCGTACTTATGATTAGCAAACAAACGGGTATGCAAACCAGTTATCAGTGAAAGCAGGCAAAATGTAGGTGCGTTTACGCTTTGCAGTTTAATTGCAGCAGTTTGACGTAAGCTCGAAAGGCCTGTTCGAATGATAGCCTCAGCTAAACATGATGATCAAATGACCATAGGACTTTTTTTTAAACAAATTAACTTGCAAGCTTTGAAAGTTCGAATTGAACTATCAAGCTTCTTCCATGAGGCGCGGCTAAATTCATTAAGTAGAAGAGAATGAAAATGTGTTCAGCTTTCTACGTAGTTTTTGTCGTGCATTAATTTCAGTTAGTCTATGTGATTTGAACACCTGTAGCATCCTTTGACGATCGTTGGCAAAGCAGAGCACTGATCCTGTGTTCTGTGTGGTTGTTACTTTCTTTCAGTGTTCCTCAGCGAACAGTGCAAAGTGAAATAAGCGCTTAATGAATTCTATTTCAGTTAAAACTGAGGACTGACCAAGCCGCGGCTTGGTGTTGCCAGTAAAGGATAAACTTAATGTTGCAAAAGGAAGTCTGGCACAGGCGCTGATGTAGAAGCAAGATGTGATGCTTTTCCTTGTGATAAAGCTAAGTCAAGCATTCACGCACTAACTGTGGAAACGCTGTAACACTTTAAAAGAAAAGCTATAATATCATAATAAGGAGGAAGGACGCAGTTCCACAAGTACAGGTTGGAGATTTGGATTCATTATCTTGTATTTTAAGTCGCTGTCCTGTTGAGCGAATGAAACTTTATTGCTGTTAGTTTTTACTCAACAGCGTAACACAAAAGATAGCAAAACAGATATGGGATGAGAAAGGTGAAAGTAGGTAAGCTACAAACGCAAGGCACTGCTAAAGGAGAAAGGGCAAAGAACAGTACCAGCGTACGCGATGCTCAGGCTATATTCGAGCTGGGAGACCAACAAAATCCCCCTCGAAGTGGTATCGGTCACTGCCTTGATATCGCTTCGTTTGTCCCAAGGAGCATGTCTGATTTTCATCACCATCTGCTTCTTCACTTCTGTTCCCCCTGCAACAGAAAGTTCCTGCAGCTCCTCGGTGGGCAGCTCATCAGACTGACGGTTCGAAATGTCTTTAACATCCTGATGTTCCATTTCTTCAAAGCCTAGCCAGCACAACGCAGCTTTCACTAATTTCGCATACTTGACCATAAAGCACAATGTGTTTAAAATCACAGGTCAGATCTGGGATAAGCTTCCGCTAAACACGTTGCATGCACTGTTTCAATACGTCATTCCAGGTTTGTATAATGCCTGCAATGACGTATCGAAACATTCCATTCTCAGATTGTTGTGTTGTAGTTAATGGCCATTCTCAGGTCAGAGCTTCTGATATGAATCATTTTCGTCACAGCAGAATCGCCGCTTCGCTTGCGCATGACCAAAGAACGCGAATAAGATCAGAGCGTGGCCTGTTTGCTCTCAGTGGATGAAAACCAGGGAGACTTTGCCATACGCCCACGCTTTCCAGCCGATAAAATCACGTGTGTGCGAAAACGCGTTATACGAGAACCGCCGGTGTATCATCAGTATTCATGAAAATGAATTTGGCTGTTCTTCATGTGTCGAGTGGGCGAACTGCTAAAGTGGTGATCTTGATAACTGCATTCGTGTTCCTAAAATTTACTTTTAGCAGCAGTAATTTTTTGTCGCTTTAAGTTTTTACGGTCTTCTGAAATTATTATTCGAGAAGGAAAACCTGAATTTAAAGAATGACTGTTTCAAGCGAACAAGAATTTTAAAGTGAAACCAATCGCCGGACTAATGCACGCTCGTACTGTTCCGCCAGTTGTTCTATCAGCGATTATGTAACTCAGGAAAGAAGGAAATAAATGCAGACAGCTGCGACTGTAAATTCGAAGGTATTATCTGTTCTTGTTCAAAAGCTATTAATGCGTTTGAGAGTCAAATTATGGCTAGCCGATTTAATTTTAAATGATACCGTTTGTTGCAGCAATGGCTATTCTACGAACACATAGCTATTTCGCTTTGTTCGTGGCCGTCTTAGTATACGGTAGCGGTAGTGGTAGTAAATGTCCGCACGATCTTTTCACTGATTTGAAAGGTTGGTACCTCGAGAGTTTGCATAAACTCCAAGCTTCAAGCCGCACAGGCGATGATATGCAAATTAGAGGAAAAGGCGCAATTCCGTTAAACTGTATTACGCTGATGAATAGGAAAGGTGTTTCTTCTAAAACTGACATTCTTGATGGAGCTGACGATGCCTGCAGGCAATTACCTAATGGACGTATTTATGGTGATGTGGACGTAGCAGGTCTTAAAGCTGAGGGCAGTCGAATCCTGGTTGGCATCAAAATAGTTAGGCTGGAGCACAAGCCCTCATCAGCAAGCAACATTTTGGATGGTACTGCTGTAATTTACCCTAATTTGCGCGAAATCACCTTCTCTTTTGAGAAGAAAGATAGCGGGGAAATTCACGAAGTTGGTGTAGTGCTGAGAATAAAACGTCCTATGATGGAGACTTTGTTTAACAATCCAACTACTCCAGTTTGCATCATACGAGTAGAAGAAAGCACGGAAACAACGCCTTGCACCCTGTTCAACAGTTACACTAGCATGCTATGCCAAAGCAGCGCCTTAGTAAATTGTTCCGGCGGTGCAGACACATTCGATAAGGGCTGCACTTGCAAGGCAGGGTTCACAGGGCGTCTCTGTGCAGAGAAGGGTGAGTAAATTTCATGCATTTGCGAAATCACACATTAGGGGAAAGATTTCTTTTATTAGTACAAACCGAGTTCAGTTTAATCCCTGCGTAACCAGACGCCGTTTAGAAAAAGTAGAAGTCCTTTGGTATCAAAACCAAACTATTTTGGAGTACATAGGCTTGGGAGCCGCTGGCCTGTTTCTGCTGGGATCAATCCTCGTCGCTTATTGCAGGGTAAGATTAACTTTCCTCATCGTTTTAATGAAGACACAGAAAGGCTCCAGATTTTACGGTGGTCAAGTGTTTGCGTTGGTGTTTGTATTTACGCGTCGGCAGCTAAAGCTTTCTACTGCCTTCCTTTGCTTGCCTCATCAAATCAGATTTGCGTAGTAGTGATCTCCACTGCAGATTCAAAAGGTTAATACATTAATGCAGTTTATATGCAGTTGGGTACTGTTTTCGCGTTAAGAAATCATATGGTAGCCTGGAAAACCAATAGCTACTTCGCGTGATTAAGGCACTGATTTGGCAAAAGTAAAAAAGAAGTATTAACCTGCCTAATGATTTTGTAGCGTAAACGGCGTCGCAGTCATTCGTCTTCGGCCTACAGTGGCTACTCCACATATTCTCCTACTAGTGGGTATTCTCAGACTAGAAGCGGTACAACAGGAACGAGTAGGAGCAGAGTCCCAGCTAGTACTGCACCGTCGCGAACTTCGAGGAAACCGCGTGGAACCACAGCGTACGACACTGACACGGGCGCAACTTTGAAACAATTCCCAACCATTGTTCCTGGGACAAAGCTGGTCATCAATAAGTCTAAGTCTAATGTAATAAACGAACATTTAAAAGAAATGGCTTACCCCAAATTTTATTTTTTCAGAAAGGAGGGCAACGAAGGTGACGCTATGCATGGACTGATGCTCTGTTACGTAATCTTTCCAAGCTGTGTACTCTATTTTAGGTAATTTGCTCATAAGTAAAAAATGAAAAAATCAATTACTTTCGCTAGATGATCGCATGGCCAAGTATCGGGAGTTTCAATTAATGTTGCTGGCTTCGGTGTTGAGTATATTCTATTGCGTTTATCAGTGTCAGGGTTGTGATTAAAATAACTGTTCTTTAAACGTTTTCCTGATATTTGCGCGTAATCTGGAAAAGAGCAGGGGCGTTCAGTACTACAGGAGCTATCCAACGAAACAACTGCTCGTCCAGCGAATGGAAGCGATTATTAGGAAAAAGTACAGAACGCACCTATTAATACCTCTGTTCGTTAATTCCCCTTTTTTAACGCAGCTTGTTTACGACTCTTCTCCGTTAGTGTTTACAAGTAAACAGTCTTTCGAACGCTTTGCCTCAAATCGTGTTTTTCCTATACTTTGCATGTCTCTTATAACGCGAGATTTTCCAGGAACCAGACTGTCGCGTTATACGAGGACTATCTTCAAGTGAGTTGGCATTCGTGTCGAATCGTTGGTAATTGCTTTCCCGGAAAACTTTTGAGGCGGTCAGATTATTCTCTGGTTGCCTACAGGTGACTGGATGCTCTGCCGCAGTTGATGTCTTCAGGACCTCGCTCACTATCTTGTCCAAGTCTCGTTGTGGTCGTTCTCTTGTTATAATCTTTTCCTCAGTTTTTCTCTTTTCCGCTATGCACTGCTTCTTGAGATTTCCTATATGTTCTTGGAACCTATAGGAGGTAGTGTGTTGGGAAGCTGCCGCCGAACACCCGTTACCGAGAGCGGTGTAGAGCAGAGGAAGTCAGAATGCTACGCGCGGGTGATTAGTCACTGCGCCATGGGTTAGGGTCAAAATCCTGAAAGTCGAAATCCCGATAAGTCAAAATCCCGAAGGTCGAAATCCCGCACGGGTCAAAATCCCGAAGAGTCGAAATCCCGCATGGGTCATAATCCCGAAGGGTAGAAATCCCGCATGGGTCAAAATCCCGAATAGGTCGAAAATGCACTGTAAAGCGTGGCCTTGTTTCAGCTGTGCATTGGCATCTTCTAGTTTTGGATTAATCGAAATGACTCCTTCAACTTTTGCGGCTCACCTATGAACGCAGCTGGTAATTTTTCAGCAGAGCAATCCTTTTACTAATCATAAGAAGGCAACGAGATCAACCCAGTTAACAAAACTAAAGAAAAACTAGAAGATGCCTATGCACAACTGAAACAAGGCCACGCTTTACAACGCATTTTCGACCTATTCGGGATTTCGATCTTTCAGGATTTTGACCCGTGCGGGATTTAGACCTTTCGGGATTTCGACTGTCGGGATTTTGACCTATCGGGATTTCGACTTTCGGGATTCTGACCGGCACCGCTGCGCCATAAATATTAGCATATCGCGCTGCGATAAGAAGAGCGTTCCTCTTTTTCTAATCTGCGCGGTCTCTCTGCCTGTCTGTGTACCCGATTCGGACCAGTTGTTTGTTTCTGCTACGCTGCCGTTGCTACTAAACTATTCTTGGCTCACGCTCGTTCTGTGTGTTGGCCGAGAGCATCCTACTTTTTCCAACATAGTGCTTTCCCTTTTCGCTTTGTAGGTTGCTGCAGAGGTACAGTTGACATTGTAACTGTACCTGGTTGTTGCTCGGTCGATATTTTTTTACTTTATCTCATCTTAATGTGGCTGTCATGCTAGTGGACCTTGAGAAGCAAGCATTCGATACCTATTGCTTTTAATAGGTTCCTCATGGCTTCACTGCCAGACAGCCAATGCTGGAAGCTATCGGCATAAATGCATTCCCTGCTTTGGGGATCATAAATATACAGTAAAGCTCTGGGCACTTCACACTGCTTGAATATTTCAACTGCCCAGCCCATGGCACGCCATGCTGTCTTGGTTTTTTCATACATGAAGAACATGCTTTTTTCCTTGCTAGACGTAGCCCTTCTCCAAGGACTATTCGGTGTTCTTCGTTATTAGGCTGTAATAAAGGATCTGCCTTTTATCGCTGCTAGCGAACCTGGCAGGAGTAAGGCGCAAGGGACGATGATGCCATTCATCAAGGCAAATTTAAATAATTAGAGCTCCTTCCCGTCGTGGTTAAGAGTCGGTTTGTGCGCGCCAAGTGATTTCATGAGTTCACGCGTTATGACAGCTCCGTTTTCATCAAGCAGTGCCTGCAGGTATCCTCCATCAGTTTTCTTACGGCTCGCTGAAGTCGGTCGTCGATCTTTTCCACTGCGAAAACGCCTGTGCCATTTTTAACACGTGACTATTGGTACCACAGCATCCGCATAAAATTCCCACATGGTTTTCTTGGCTTCTGGTGCTCTCTTTTGCGAAAATCAATATTGGTGAATGAGCCAGCAATTAAAAATGGCTGATTGAAGGAAAAGGCGTCTAGACAACATTGTCGAAGACAACGAAAAGGGTCGAACCCTTACGAAGTTACCTTCCACATCGATTTTAAAGTGACATTCCTCTTCTGTTGATATGCGTAGCACTGCCTGATGAATCTCTAAGCTACGCGTAAAATGTAAAGGGAAAAATTAGAAATTACGGGTTAGGGTCAAAATCCCGAAAGTCGAAATCCCGATAGGTCAAAATCCCGACAGTCAAAATCCCGCATAGGTCAAAATCCCGCATGGGTCAAAATCCCGAAGGGTCGAAATCCCGCATGGGTAAAAAATCCCGATAGGTCGAAATCCCGAATAGGCCGAAAATGCAAAGCGTGGCCTTGTTTAGGTTGTGCATTGGTATCTTCTAGTTTTGGATTAGTCGAAATGACTCCTTCAGCATTTGCGGCTCACCTATGAACACAGCTGGTTTTTTTCAGCAGTGCAATCTTTTTACTAACCATAAGAAGGCAAAGAGATCAACACGGTTAACAAAACTAGAGGAAAACTAGATGTCAATGCACAACTGAAGCAAGGCCACACTTCACAGTGCACTTTCGACCTATTCGGGATTTCGATCCATTCGGGATTTCGACCCATGCGGGATTTCGACCCTTCAGGATTTTGACCCGTGCGGGATTTTGACCTTTCGGGATTTCGACTGTCGGGATTTTGACCTATCGGGATTTCGACTTTCGGGATTTTGACCGCCACCGAGAAATTACTTTGCTTATGCTTTACTTACGCTCAGTTGCAGATTTCTCACTGAAATCCTGCAAATAATCTTGTGACTAAGGACAGAATGAATTGATTAATGATCATTGCGTCAGAACTCATTCTTACAATTTCATAGTCAAGCGTTTAATCTGAACAGAAACATAAAACCAAAGGATAAAGAAAATGTACAAGTTCATGCGTAATCTGTTGTAAAAAAATTAGTAAGATACTCAAGGAGTTCATACAATTTTTTTAGCTATTGCAAATGGACCAGACTTAAGTGCAGTGTTGACAGTAAGTTTAACTCTGCTCATAGTCGCACGAGTGCCAGTTAAGCTTTAAAATAAAACCGTTTTATAGGCAAGGATAAACCGGAAAAGCTGTCTTGCTCAGTTTTAGGCACGAACAGATGCACAGAGTTCGTCCACTTTATTAAAAGCGCCACTTTAAAACAAATGAACATTTAAAACACCGACTGAGAAGTACGAGAAGAAAAGCAACTCGTTAAAGCAGTAGACCACACTGACGCGCAGATCTACAACTTAACGCGCCAGTTATATGTGAAGACGAATTTTTGATCGAGTATCGCTGCTGAAAAGTAACGTTTGAATGTTCTACCAAATCTAGAAAAGTAAGTCATGACATCCAATGAAAACGCCTGCATGCACATTCAAAACAATCATCAATTCTTTTTCGCCTGCTTCACGTCGTAGACTAATTCGCTAAGGTATCTTTTGAACGATTTTTCTGAACTGCCTTATTGGGCAGTCACATTACTTGTCATTTATGAGCTACTATGGTGAAGCAGCTTGCAAGCAGTATTAACGTATAACTTCACAACTTTTCGCCTAAGGTCTTGCTAGAAAAATTCTTACGATACGTAGCTTCACTTGAAATGTTGCAATTAGAAGAATTAATAAAGAATAGTGCCCAAGCCTTAATGAGCGAAAACTTAAGCTCAAATCATTTTTGGCATTTCCTCATTTTCTCTCTCGCTTATCGTGGATACTTTCACGTTGTCATATTCGGAAACCACCGGCAGCTATAGGCTCGCGCGTGGCACAGAGACTTCCATGAGTTCAGAATTTTATGGACATATGATGAAGTGTTAATAGAACTAATGCTTTTCATTATGTTACGTCGATGTCGAAAGTAGCTGTTCATGATAAGCAGAAACTGAATTGCGTTCGAGTGATTAGCAAAAGAGAAATATTGCTATTACCCCTACACAGAAGAATGCTTCGCTTCATTCTGGCGATTGCAAAATTCAAGTACTGGAAAGCAAACTCTGTTACCAAGTGGAAGCCCCAAAAAAGGCACCATCTTCGTAGCACGAAATGGTCAGCCTCTCTCCAGAAGAGAAGGAAAAGTGCATCTCAGCCGTCACTCAGATTTTTTGCGGACCAGGAGCAAATTCGACCAATCAGCTCAGGTGAATTTGACCAATCAGAACAGGAGCGATGGTGAGCTCTGAGGTCCTAAAGGGGGTGAGTCTAAGTCTGAGTCTGAGGTCCTAAAGGCGGTCGGTGGAAAACACTGTTCTACTGTGCCGAAAAAGTTTATGGTTCATATCAGAAGCTATAACCAGAGAATGGCCATTAGTAAGATCGTAGAAGCTTGGAAAGACATGCAAACAATGCTTGGAGTAAGTTTGGCGGAAAAACTTATCCCAGATCTGGTTCGCTGTGTTAAGGACTTTCAGGCTTAAGCTGTATTCAGCTTGGAAACACATCAGGCTTTGAAGAAGAAAAAGCATCGGCGGGCCACCGGGTGACTGGCGAACCGTTGACAAGCTGACTGGGCCATTGAGCCAGTGGACTAGTAGGCCGACAGGACAACGGTCACTAGGCCAGTGGGTCACTGGGTCAGTAGGTGACTGGGTGGCACCAGCTTATCAGGTCGCTAGGTCACTAGTCAGTAGTTTATTAGGTCACTAGGCCACTATGTCATTGGATCAGCAGCTTATTAGGTCACTTTGCCAGTACGTTATTAGGTCACTAGGTCTAGTTTATTAGGTCAGTTTTTATTCAGGCAGCAGGTCACTGGTTCACTATGCCACTGGGGCACTAGGTCGGTATGTCCATAGTTTGTTAGACCAGCAGGTCACTAGCTCTCTAGGTCAGTAGCTTATTAGGTCACTAGGTCTCTGGGACAGTAGGTTATTAGGTCACTCGGTTTCTGGGCCAGTAGGTTATTAGGCCACGTTTCTGGGTCATTGGTTATTGGGTCACTGGGTTTCTGGGGCCTATAGGTTATTAGGTCACTAGGTCTCTGGGTCAGTGGTTTATTAGGTCACTAGGTCTCTAGGTCAGTAGTTCATGAGCTCACTAGGTCAGTATGTTATTAGCCACTAGGTCTCTGGGTCACAGGGTTATTAGGGCAGTCGGTCCTAGGGCAATAGGTTACTGGGTCACTGGGCCAATAGGTCACTAGGTCAGTACGTTATTAGGTCACTGGGTCTCTAGGTCAGTAGGATATTAGGTCATCGGATCGCTAGGTCTCT
>KN538383.1:1228770-1250711 GCA_000797535.1 Trichuris suis
CAGCGCCCCCCAAATTCCTCTTTCGCTGGTATTCGCCCAGCATATCTCTTCCGCTCTTTTGTCTGACACGAGCGAATTGGGATACCTCTAGCGGATAGTTTACGCCCATTCACGTCTGCTTTTAACGCCTTACTGGCGCTTCGCACGCCCACAAAGAACCGGAGAAATGGAAAAGGACCAGTAATGGCTCCAAACTTTATTTCTTAAATTTAGGAATAAAGCCGATCAATAGGAATTATCTAAACTTAATCTCCTCTGGAAGGCAGATCAGCAACATGCAAGAGAGTCCCCCATAGAATGAGCTGGTAGGCTGTTGTGATAGAACCAGCAGCAACTAATATCACAGATCGCAGCTGCAGGCAGGGTCCCTCTCGTCTGGCGTAGAGTTCAGACTGGCGACTTGTATACACAATTAGACTGCAGGACACTAAGTCATGCCGGGGGGAATTATTCCAGCTACCGGGAGAACTTTTTCGCTGCTATTCATCTGCATTCTGCATTTCTGCCAGCACTTAACCAGCGTCCAGAGAGAACTTTCACTTGCTTCTTTTTCAGTAGCGTGTTGGATCTCCTACCGCCTCCTCGGCCTTCCAACGCCCCAGCGATCCCCTCATTGCCCCCTTGAGAATCACTGGGATAACAGAACGTAATTTTACCTCTGCCTACAGTACTCATGGCGTTCAGTTGAAAAGACCCAAAGGCAATTGTGGTGGCCATCATGAGAGTAGTTTTAATTGCCAACGAAGTCACAAAAAATACTTCAGAACCAAAACTAATAAGACAACAGCGTACCTTTAGATATACACACTAGCTTATGCACGGGGCCTAATTACTTCAGACCCCATACTAATATAAGGAATGACAGCTAAGTTAGCAACTTAAATGGGTTCATCGCCAACATATGTACCTTCGGTTCTCCACAGGAGCGCTTGAAAGGCATATAGTTTTGACGTTGCTGCAAATCACTTAGGATTACTGTATCACAATTTATTTTCAAGACGCGGCATTAAGGAATGATTAGCGATTTGCAACAAATCACAAGCAGATAGTAAGTTTCTGTTTCCTCTCTTACTCCAGTGGTACGAGCGTATGCTATAAATTTTCAAGTAGTCTTTAGTGTTAAAAAATTGGTTGCTCTTCGTTAAGGAAGAAGGCGATTAAAGCCTTTCTAGTTTTAGCGAGTCACCCAACTCGCTGTTTGCTCACGCGTCTTCTGTCGGTGTTAGTGGGAAAAAACGCCTAATTGTTGCTCCGAGTAAGTTACTTGTCAAACAGTTCACTATGTTTGAATTTAGCCCTTTCAGCTGGTCTCCTTTCAAACAACGAGTTTACATTTATTAAACTGAAGCATCCCAGGACAGGTAGCAATTCATTCGTTATTATTTGAAAAGAAATAATCTTTCCTAAACGTTGAAGGTTTACTAACTCTGTTCCATGTTTCTTCAAACGGGAAAATGTTCGAATTGCTGAAGGCTGGGGAGCATCATCGTTGCTGGTTCGTTGATCAGTCTGTAGTTTCTGATGGGAGTCTGCTGCTTCTGTCTCCTTTTCATCCCTTGTACCTCGTCTTACCAACCTTATCCAAGTTGGAAGAGGTTAGCCATCCTACAGGAACTTTCGTTCGTTATGCCAATAATAATTTTGTTTAGTTCACCTTTTTGCCTTACAAAGAACTAATTGCCGACCTATTGGATGCAGTACCACAACTGCATGAAAACAATAACTTAGAAACTTCGCTTGCCAAAGTTTGTTATACAAAGAGTAAGGTAACCGTAGTCATACGTAAGTGAGAGGTTCACCACGTTTAGATCGGAAAGGCACTGTTTATTACTGCTACAGTGAAGAAATGTGCCTTAGCTGGCTGTGCGAACAGGTAGAGAAATTTAAAAATGCATTTCACCGACTCAACTTACTACACAGAACTATTCTGTGTAATGGTAAGGTTTGAAAATTTAAAGTGTTGCTTTGCAACTGCTGGTATTTTGAGCCGGTTCGCTTAACAGTTACGCCGTCGGTACAATTTGCGATTATCTGAATACGTGTATGGAAGAAAAATTGAAAGCCCGCCTTGGCATACATTCTGCTTCCGCACATGACGACTCAACCGAGATACAAGAAGGACCAATAGAAGAACCTACGGAAAACTACTTTGTGAAGAGTAAAACCTACAATTTACGCGACAGTCGCAGGATAAGCACACCGCAAAAGAGATTAGCGCTCGCAGCCAAAGGTACTACTCTGTTGTCATCCTTCTTTTCTAAATAACTATTCGCCAATTGACAGTGTTAGTTTAAACTTGAATCGAATAAATTTACAGCAGTGCAATTCAACTTGATCAACAATTCCAACGCATAGAAAACGCAAAGTATTAATAATACAAAAGCAAGTGATAGCATAATTATTACAACAAATATGCCGACTTGGAAAGAAATGACATTGTGTGCCGTAGGGATGCTTTAGTAACGTTTTCTTCGTGGTGAATAATCTTCCACATGTCTATCACGAGATCTGCTGCGCGAACGATCTCGTCGCTTACGATAATCACGATTGTGGGATCGCTCTCGCGAAGTCTTTGACCTCCTGTTGCTATAGGATTCCTTTTCAATTCCTCTAAGAGTATCTTGCAAAGATGCAACCAATATACGGCTTCGTTCGTCATGCGCCACCTTTGAACTTCGCAAAATTGTTATAGCTGTTACCAACGTTTCAATGGCACTACCAGGATCCCCATTGGCTGCGTCCGCTACGGCTCTTGTAAGTGCACTACTGGAAACGGTTCGATTACGATTCAATGCTTCCTCGTATTCGGGATCGCCAGCGATTGGATCTCCATAATGAGCCAAGTGGGCTGTTGAAGCTGCCAGTGCTGGATAAAAATTAGGATTAACATGGCTTCCAGGCGGTGGAACAGCAGTTGGTGGTATGCCAGGCAATGGAGGTGGTCGAGCAGATAAAGGATACCCAGGTGGTGGTCTGTTTGGCATTGGTGGTGGAACTATCACTGGTGGAGCCACTGCGCTATTACCCATCCCTGGCATAGCACGGGATGGCATTGTAAGAGGTAACGCAGGGGACAGCAGCGATGTTAAATGACCAGTGCGGTTACGTCCATAAGACATTTTGTTTGATCGGCTGGCAGACAATTCACGGCTTGTATTAAGGGCAGCAGAAGAAATAAGAGAATCAAGACGAACAGTGCCCAGAAATATTGGCGAAGGCGGCTTATCTTCGGCCATTAATGGTCTAGGTGGTGGTCTCTCGGCACTGCTACTCTTCTTTGTGGTAGCCGATTCGAGGCTCATAAGCGATTGCTTACTATACGGCATCACAATGGGAGTCATTCCATTTATACTTTGGGTAGAAAAGTTTTCTAGACACTTCCGAACGGACGAGTCTGAAAGAAAGCTGACCAATGCGAATCCTTTCGACTGGCCATTGACTCGGTTCTCATAAAAGCGCACGTCCACTACGTCGCGAATATCCATCTTGGCTAACGCCTTCTCGACATCAATATCAGTAGTCCACCAAGTCAAATTGCCTATAAAGCATCTGGTAGATTACCTGAGGTCAGTGGTTTGACCGTAATGAAATGATATCAATTCTTTGGTGTAAACAGGCAATTTGTTCGTACAAGTTAAGGCTTGTGAAAGTCATGCATACCTCACTTACCGCATGATAGTCATGGATGAGAGACTAGCCACGTTATGCTTTTAGGCCGTAAACTTCTAGTGAAAATTTAAAAATGATATTAAGTTAAATAAGAAAAAGCCAGTGGCCATTCGCAACTGTTAAACTGTGCAACAGTCAATAATCTACAAGCTGACCAATAAAGTTAAGCCCTACCCTTCTTATAGACATAAGGCAACGCACCTCAGTCACGCCTGGACTTCGCAGTTCCACTTGTTGCGTTCGATGAATGCTACTGATAGCTTTTTTTTATTTTTTCACGACTGCTCCATTGTTCGGTAAAGAGCAATACGTGGTGGTCATCACCGTCACGAATCACGTTTGCAAGGCAAGCACGAACGGTACGGTACACATAATTTAGAAGAGAACTGCAACCTCTCAAATAGGTACGAGAGAAGGACTAACCAATAATGATAATGATAATAATAATAATAATAATGACACAAAAACAAAAACGCCGGCGTTCTCCGCTTGCGCGGCTAGCGAAACATACATGACCAAGTAAGCAGTAATGTCAACCTGAGCAACTTTTACACAAAACAACAAGTCCTACTGTAACGAACAACCCTGCGGCCAATAAGCGATACGTTTTTTGTTGCAACAGGGGCGATGAAAAACCGACTTGTAGGAAGGAGACACGAAGGGGCGTACCACTTTGCCAAGCCGCAGTTTATCGAATAAAGGTGAAGCACCAAAAACGGAGAGCGAAAGAAGTTTGCAAATAAAGGTGCAAAGTACAGCCCTATCGGCATGGTATGCACAGCGAAATAACCGAAGAATTCGATACTGCATCGCTGGAGGAGATGAATCGCATGCATTTGTGAACAACAGGAAAACCCCACATAAACCTACCAACATAGCACGAATGACGTCTCTGCTGCTGGGCGCGCGTTTCGTGGTTTGCATGGGTGGACCGTGCGCCCGACAGCGCGGCATTACTCTCTTTGGCGTTTGCTGCTTCCGTTCCACCCTTGCCTGCAAGTTCGTCCTGCTCGGCCTCAAGCTCACCGGATGTGTTCTTTTCGCCTATATTAAAAAGATCCTCTTCGTCCTCGTCGTTCAGATCGTCGCAACTGTCTCCCTCTTTCTTCAGCAGCTCGTCGCCTTCTAGTGCTATATCAATGGTTTCCGTTTCTCCGTACAGATCGATTTCTGCCTCACCGTCTGCGTCTGCGCTAGTCGGCTTTTCGTCCTGTTCCGACTTAACGCTAGACATCCTAAGGAAGAAATGAAATTTAATTGTGTAACTCTTGTATAGTAACTGGAAAGGTCAACGAACCCGACAATCGAACTTCACCGCAGCAGCTGAAAGAACACCGAACACTAAACCAACTACAGTAAACAAACAACACCGACAGGTGGACCCTGCCTGCGCATCACATTGTGTGCAGCCATTATTGATTGCGCATGCGTTTTTTCACGTGCATACAGTAGCTGTAAATCGTTTTAAAATTTTTTATACCGACTTGCGCGTTGAGTCTGTTGTTGCTTATTATTTTGGAAGAAAGAAAGTACGGACCTGCTAATCATAAGGAGAGACGGTTTGATTGTTGCATCTTCTAGGGTTGGAAGGTAGAATACATCCCTAGGGGGAATAATATCAATGGTAAGACATTTGTTACTTGATACTTTGATTTCCCTATACGCAACGCGTAAGTTGCGCTGGTACTGGCTGTTAGCATAGCATATATGAAAGAGCGGGATGTTGCGAAACTCACAAAGCCATGGCTCCACTTCATCACGCAACGGTGTCAGAAGGGAACGGCTGCGAACTCACCTTATCTTCGGCCCTACCCGCGGGCGTTCGACGCGAAAAATGCGACATCGGCGTGGTTCGATCCAGATGTTACTGTAACTGGTTAGTTTTGCTTTCCTTTTAGGAACCAACGTCCAACGACCAAGCGCAGTTCAGCATGACGCTTCTGTGCAGACGCATTTGGAGCTTGATCCTTCTCAATGGACCGGAAACCAGCGGGTTGTCCATTTTGGTCCAATGGCTTACCGAGATCCGTACATATACTACTATCCGAAGGGTTGGAATGTGCTTTACCCAGCTCAGTTCGGATTCTTCCCCTATCGTACGCGCAAATTCCGCGGTTCTAGTCCCATTGTTTGCCTAGCTGCGTTTGGTGCCTTCTGCAGCATTGGCGGGTTCGCAATGACCTATTTGGCATTCTTTGTGCTCAGCATCAATGGTGGAATGGCTATGCATCCAATCAAGGTACGAGAAAGCAAAATTTAAATCTTTGCAGCGCTAGGTGGGTAGACGCGCGCTGCAGAAATAGTTTTATTTGTTGTTACGCTTTTTGATTATAGTTATTCCCGCGAAATTTCCTAAAAAGCTAAGATTGTATTCCTTAGATCGTCGGGCCCGGCTTGCTATTCGTTGGCGCGTGCCTGTTGCTCATAGGCACGTTTTGGTGGCTGTGCTCGTTAAACTTATGTAACGAACATTTGCGCCACACGCAGCCACACCATATCAGGCCACGCAAAATTGTGCAACATGAAGAGTTCGAGGTCAGATATTTATTTTTTATATTTTAAGTTTAATATATTTTTTCAGCAGCCTACTACGAGACAGGATTTGACCGAAAAGTCGCCCTACCTCCCGCCGCCACCTCCGCCGCTTCCTGTTCTCCAAAACGCTTGCACAGATTTGTCCCTTTACGAACCGGTAAAGGAAATGAAGCTTTATCCTCCTGCGTAAGTATGGTCTGTCGTGCAATCTGCAAAATTTTGAACTGTTTATAAGCAAACTTCTATTAACTTCATTGTTTTGTTCTTGCCTCACTGTTGGAGCAAGTAAGGCCTTCTTCCAACGGATGAGTTGAGCTTTCTATTGGCGCATTTCATTACCCTGAAACGGCCTGCTTCCATTGGTACTTGTTCGTGATCGGCTACCCTCGTCCATTTGTCATTGAATTTTTTTCCTGCGTCAGTGAAACGAAACTTTATGTCCAAAACTCTTCGTTTATTTCCGCGATGTAAATTTACGCGTAATGCTCGTTTCCATTGACAAATGCTGAAGTATACATTGGTCGAGGATGTGCTGCTCGATGTAGAAACATTGACGGCTGTTAATACGACCAGGCCGTTTCAGATTAATGAAGCAATATTGGCAGGTGCCGGGTTTGCAGTTTTCGTGAACTTAACTATATTTTCGGCTAGCCAGCTTCGTCTACAGTTTTCTCAGCATTCTTTACTGCAATATACTTACGCTAATACTGCGTTTCCTTGACTCGCACAAACTTTGTGCATAACGGCCTTTTCAATGTACTTCAGAGGTCATTTTATTCACACTTAATTTACTCGGAACTTGTGACTGCGATTTCCGTTATAAGCATTAATAAAAGGCAATAATGGTGACATGTTGTTCTGTTCTGTTCCATGACACTGTTGATCTCAAGAAGGTAGGTGTTTTGAACTTTATGCTTTTAAGTACATATAAGAGAGCAAATTGCAGGATAGCCGCCTTGTCCGTGAATAGTAATAAACCTGACATGTGCTATACCTTTAGCTTTAGCTTTATCCGTTCGCGCTTGCCTCTGGGAGGGTAGTGATAATATAATGCCCTGTATTCAAACAACAGAACTCATCAACTATTAATCTAATAACATTCTGTAATAAAACTTATGGGATTATGAACTTCTTAAAATGATAAGGTGCCTGCGTGTTGGGTCGAACTGGAGTGAATGATCCATGCACTGTGATGTAGCGTTATGCTCCTACTGACCCTGACGATGCGCCTTATCATTAAGTTGTGACAACGTTAATGGTTGGCTGTCGGGATCAGAAGGTATGGATGGTTGGGGATCTGTAATATTAATAGTTGATGCTCTTTGAGTGATCATAGTGGTGACTTTGGTGCTGTATTCTGTAAGAGAATCGTATTCCGTAATTTTGTCTTTAAACATTAACATCCGCGCCAATCGAAGCACTTCAGCTAACTTTGGTAACTTCCACATTGCTAATTCCGCTTAGTTCCGTTTTCTTCATCTTCCTCTTCCTTGTTACATAGCTAAGCGAGTTCTTTCAATTCCTAATTTGTTAGCCTTTAGTTTGCTTTTTCACTTCTTCAGTAAGTGCGTCCTCAAACGTTTCTCCACCAACTTGTCATGCTGCATGAGTGATTTTCCTAACTTCACTGTCAGCCTCTGGGAAGCTGGTAATGCCATTCATGTCTTCATTCTACAAGTTCTTCCGTTAGACATTTACGGTTTCCGGTTTTAGTCCATTCGTTTGCGGATTCCGGCTATAGCTCATTCATTGCAACTTTGACGAATGCTATTACGTGAACAATTGTGAATAATTTCCAGCAGTTCTTTGTGTGCATATGTACGTCAGCTACTGATCGAGTGCGGTCAATTTCCTGGCGGATGTAAGCAGCTTTGAGAAACTGAGCGGTGCCACGGGACTGAAACAGTGAAGTTTAAATAATAGGGCTTGCTTATTCCCAAAGATTTCCGTTTCAAATTATTTAGAGCAGTTTGAATATAGCTGATCTAGATAATTTGAGTTGTGATATCGATGAGCCGTCCACATAAGCCATGCCATGTCAAGCCATTGTCATCTTTGAAACAAATTTCCATTTGTCGATTGGGATGCGTAAATGTTGCTTTTTCTGTAAGCATGCCATTTTAGCATACCTGGTTCCCTGAACCTATCTACTTCGTCAGTATCTTACGTCACATCGTATGGTACGCTGCAGCGAACAAGCAATCAAGGCGACGATGCCTCACTGGTCTATGAAAATCATGGTTTGTCGTCAACTCAGCGAAGCCGGCCAGCGGCGAATACAAGCTTTCGACGTCCAAGGCGATCTTAATCTCCAATCAGTATCTTTGCTGCTCGTAGTCCTTCGTATTCCGTACGGAATCCTTGCTACCTTTGTCAGTTTTACCGGTTTTAGTTGTGCCTTAATCATTAGGAAATGAAGATGTTACTTCTTTGTTTTTTTCGTTCTTGACAAACTCAGCGTTTTCGGTATAGTACCTTCTCTTTACTATTTCCCTTCTATGCGACAGGCTCCGTTTTAAGTTCCCTGATAGCGTACAATGAAGGAAGCTTACAAGAAGCTCGACTTAAATCGCACTGAATGGGTCGTTCCAGTTAGATATGAAGATATGGTTCCCGTAGGTCACGGGGCTTATGGATGCGTCTGGTAAGCGCCAGCTAGTAGTCGGCTGAGTTTACCTGCTTCGTCTCCTAGTAAATGATTTCAGCTCCGCTGTTGATTCTGTAACGGGCGAGAAAGTAGCCATTAAAAAGTTAATGCGTCCATTCCTCACAGCTGTGCATGGGAAACGAACATATCGTGAGGTGAAGGTACTAAGATGTATGGATCACGAAAACGTAGGCCATTGACTCAATTTTATTTCAAATGAATGTGCTGTATAAAGGTTATTGACCTGGTCGACTTGTTCACGCCTGACGAAAGTTCGGAAGCCTTGAATGACGTGTAAGCGATCTCCTCAGTCATCGCTTGCATTCGCTGAATGTTCATTTGTTAAGCTATCTGGTTTCATCGCTGATGGGCTCTGACTTAGGAAATATTTTAAAAATACAGCAACTTACAGACGACCATGTTCAGTTTCTGGTCTACCAGATTCTTCGAGGACTGAAGGTTAAACTACGTTTAACATCAACCGAAACTAACCCTGCAGTTTTTATAGTATATACACTCGGCAGGAATCATCCATAGGGTATGCGTACTAGTTGCCTACCTAAGAAAACAAGCCAAATTGCTGTGATTTCCAGGACCTTAAGCCGAGCAACATTGCCGTAAATGAGGATTGCGAACTCAGGGTAGGTTTACATTGCTTATGTAAATCCTGGTAGCTTTTCATTCTCATGGAGATCTTGGACTTTGGTCTCGCTCGGCAGGCAGACGATGAGATGACCGGTTATGTGGCAACCAGATGGTATCGAGCCCCTGAAATAATGCTCAACTGGATGCACTACAATCACACGGGTTTGGACGGACGTCATTAGCTGTTTCTTGTACGCGTTGACTGCTTTGCTTTCAGTTGATATATGGTCAGTTGGGTGCATTATGGCTGAATTAATCACTGGCAGAACTTTGTTCCCCGGTTCTGATCGTAACGTTCACGTGATCATTAGTTAACCGTGTTTATCCGCGCGGAGTTGTAGATATTGACCAATTGACAAGGATCATGGAGCTAGTGGGCAGTCCGGGCGAAGAGTTTTTACGCAAAATCCAATCGGATGAAGCGCGCAATTACATACGAAGTCTTCCAAAAATGGAGCCAAAGGACTTTAGGCAGGTGTTTGTTGGAGCGTCAGAAAATGCCATTGACTTGCTGCGCAGAATGTTGGTGCTCGACCCCGATCAGAGGTTCGCCAATATTGTTATTCAAAGCTGACGGGAGTAGCGTTGCTTATTCTGTTTAGAATCAACGCTACAGACGCATTGGCGCACCCGTACTTGAGCCAGTTCCATGATCCTGACGACGAACCGGTGTGCGAGCCGATTGATTTCATGTTTGAGAAATTGGAGCTGTCTTTGAACGAGTGGAAAAGCAAGTCGATACACTTGTCCGTGTTCGCTCGAGACGACTTTTTTCTTTTTTGCTTTAAGAGTTCGTGTGGACGGAAATCGAACAATTCCGCAATCGAGGCATGGATGAACCTATGCAATAGAGGACAAGGAGGCGGCTGCTATTCCTCCGAAAAGATATTTGTCCATATAAGAATCATCTCTTAATTGAATTAGGATACATGTTCATTCCCATCCTTCTATTTCTCTCTACGATAGGGAAAAGCTGGAAGGTGTATATTTATTCCAATGAATTGTCTGTACAACCTTAGTTAAATAAAAGAACGTTTTCGATCTGCCGTCAAGATACGTTTTGTCTGCATCCACTTCATAGTTGGTGTTGCAGGTTGACGACAGAAACAGTGGGAGAGAAGAACCCATAATTATTGAATGAAAATGGTGCATGCGAAGTTTTTTGCCTTCAGTTCAGCTTGGCCATCTTTTCAGCAGCTGTCGATTCCTTCCCTTAGCCACTTTGTCGAGGTACGACGAAATCGACTTGTGCGCGTGAATTGGTCACAACCTTCCACCAAGATGCAGCATGTCTTAGTTTTTGTTGTCCCATTTTGTCTAAGCAGTTCAATTTCACAAGCGCTGCTTTCTCGCATGGCCTGCATGCTTGGCCTGTTCCAGGCTTGTTCTGCAATTCCTCTGAGGGTTGAGGCTGCGGATTGTCACATCGTTGCGATGAGTGACAGAAGGTTTTTATGTTTTGTCGTCGCTCATCTTTAGCGCTAAGTGCGATTCTTCCAGTGCTGTTCGTTTCCGAGAATTTTGCACGCCGACGCTTAGCCGACAAATTGACTGGCCTTCACTGTTTCGTGCAAATAGTCACGAGTTGTTTATAAGTCTCTAATACCCCCAGTGGTATACTTTATTAAATTACGTATGTCACCATAGCAGAGATCATTGACAAGTGACCTTCTAGGCATTTTTAATCTGCCTTGAAGACTTTGGTTGGCGAACTCGCCTCATTTCAGCCGTATCACCGTTATTCGGTACTCGTTTATTCTCTCCAGTGCATTTTGCTAGTGTGGCACTTCTCCTCTGAAACGGTTGCACTATCAAGCGGCTGCCATATCCACGAGTTAAGCAACCACACAAGCGAGAAGGCAAGTTTTTGGTGTCACAAATTGGCGATCAGATTTTTGCACGATCAATTCGATGCTACGCTGCGGTTTCCGACGTGGCGGCGTCGATCTAATTTATGAGAAGCTTTGAAGTCCCCAGGCTTCAACGGACGGCTCGTTGAGAATGCAAAAAGTGGACTACCCGATGTCGGTTGTTGGTGCGTCTTCTTAATTGAAATGGCCGAGGCGCCGCCTCGAATTCAACATTCATCCAACCGACCATTCGCCGTGTTTTCCGCAGTTCACCGGCCCACCCATTTGAAAGACCGTGAGCTTGAAACCTCCTAATGGATATCGATCTTCAAACGTGATCTTCGTTCTCTTCTTCACTTGCCTTTGCTATTACCAATGTAATTTTCCACTTGACACGTCTTCCCAGTCGGTGTGCATTTCAGAAGCTGTCTTAACTAATCATTGCGCAATGGAAATGTGGAAGTTCATTTGTTAACTATGTCTGCATGTGCTTTTTAAAACCTTTCAAAGCTTTTGCTGCTTTCGCCTTATGAAGTGAAACTTGCGGATCACTTCGTTTTCTTTACGTTTCCTCACTTAGAACTGAAGTTGTGGGCAGTATTATAGGTGGTAACTAACGGAAATGACTTAACGTAGACATTCAAAAGTGTTCGCTTGACGGTGTATACTTTACTGCGGATCGTCCATTGAAGCGTGGACGTTTACTAGCGTGCATCCAGTGAACGACTTGGGATGAGGACGGAAAAGAAGGCTGACTTTTGACAGCTAGTTCGATGTTACTCAGATTTTTTCCGTTGGATCGGCCCGATGAGAAAAGATGGATGTCGACCTCTGCTCGGCTGATTGGCACTCTGAGCAGTGACGTGGTCGCACATTTTTCAGTAGGACAAATGTGGCGCCCTCGCGGTCTTCTCAATTCGGCCTTTGGCGACCTCGGCTGCTGACGGAACGCTCGTACGCTTTTGGCGGTCGTAAAATGCCGTATGTTGCTCGTTCCTTTCTCACTATACAACTGGCCAGTAAGTTTGCTGTGCCGCCATCGGGCGGCAACCTTTACGACAGGGCCATTGCTGCCGTAAGCGGATTTTGCCCTTTTTGTCGAATTCTGTTCATCTTTGTCGACAGCATTCACGGTCAACTGACGTAGTCGCCAACTGAGTAAGCCTTCCACCACTGCTAAGCCCCCTCGTGACCATTGGTATAAGTTTTCTCATAGCGACAAGTAGGAGCAGCATAGAAGAGGAGGTTGACTCGACTTGACCTTCGTAGCAGTTCACTTTTAGTATAGGCATTGTTTGATAGTGTGAGCAAAAAGAGTCGTGCCACAAGTGTGCCTTGCTTTTTCTATTTGGCTTGCAACGGCTTTGATCCAGAGGCCTTGTTTGTCAGCCTCTGTGGCAAAGTTTGTTTGGTCATTGTCCGCTAGCTTAGACGTCGACCTCTGCGCTGTCTACCGCAGTATGCTTGGTTTACTGTAAATGCGATGTGCCATTGCTTAACGTCTGTAGGTGGTGGCGCGTAGGCGTATCCTTTCGCGTCTTACCTTCATCCAGACGCGATCATCCATGTGAGTACCTTTGACCGGCGCGCTCTCAGACGTCGGGTGGTCGACTGTTGAGACTGTTCGGTCTATTTGCCGCCTACCAGAGATTAGGATCTCTGATCTGTCGAAGTGTCGATCTCTCTGCGGGCGATGGGTCCTCTTCTATTGCGTCACCAACCCTTGTACATCTTGGTAGTGCGACCTCGGCGTAATATCAATCGCCGTTCCATTCGGTTCATCGGAAATCTGACCGCTATCCCGTCATCTGCGCTGACCCTGCACCGTCATATCTTGCATGCCGAACCGGTTTGGCCTCCAGCCGTCGCCTTTTTTGGCCAGCACCGACTGGCAGTCAAGCGGCCTTTCTTTTTTATTCGTTTTTAATGAACTAAGCTGTTCAAGTCGCCTCGCTTAGCATGAAGCACAAGCAGACAGACTTTAAAAAAGGGAACACCGGCGGCAGGCTTTTCATTTGTTTGTCATCGTTTCCTGGTTCATCTCTCTATTATGCAACAATCTATCGTCGATTTTATAGACCAGCCAGTTTCGAGTTTCTCCGTCGGCTAGGCTGCACGAAGCCCTTGTCAAGTGGACGTCGGTGTCCAGTGACAAGCTCGGCGGCTCACCCGACGTGTGGCTGTCACTGATTTGATGGATTGGCTGAGATGGTTGGGCGATTCTCCTGGACGGACGACAGTCGCTGGTTTTGACCTTTAACAGCGCTTTGTCTCGGTGGTGAAGGCGAGCTAATCCTCCAGTGCAAAGTGTGCCAGCAGAGGTGGTTCATCTTTCCTAGTTTTCCCCCAGCGACGTGAGTCATTTTTGTGTGAAAAACTTGTTTGCATCGAGGTTCAGCCAGGTCAAAATTGACCAACTCTATCTCGTTTGCTTATTGGACCACCTAGCCTTTGTTGCCTTCATTTATTCTCCTTCAATTGGCGTCGTTCGTACGGAGGCGAAACAATTTGCTATAATTTTAAGCTTCTTTGAGACTTTATTTTAAAGGTCCAAGTTGTCAGTCGCCTGCCTATTCTGATCGTCTTGGGTGTCAGCTGTCATTCTGGGTCAACATGTCGGTGGTACACTTTGTGCCTTTCTATTGCGAGCCATTCTCCAGTGTAATTCTCGCTGGAGGAATTCATCTTCTTTGTGCCATAAGTACGGCAGGCATTGATCGTTAGCACGCGTGCGTAAGAATCTGGCCAAATAGTTTGGAAATGGCCCTTTTATCTTTTCTTGATGATCAGAGCTGATATGGGCAGACTTGTTGTTGTTGTCGTTGCTGTTGTTATTGTCGCTGATCTTTTCTCGCCACCTGTGGAGGCGACTGTTTGTTGTGCATGAAATGGATTTGCGAAGCGACCGCAACCTGATACCATAATGCTTTGGTTCGTTTTTACGACCTATGCACACGGTCCATCGGCACCAAGAAACCATGAGCTCAACAATGACGTGTTTACGAGCACCCATTCAGATTTATGGCTGTCCGAGATGTCGCTTTTCTCCGTATGTCTAGTGACCGCTTCATTCGGTCGCAGACCATTGCTCAGCGGCACCTGTTTTCACCATTTCGTTGCCTTCTCCTTTCCGATTACGGTCAGTTGGCGGCGTCTCGACCAGATAGCCATCTTTCTGCAAACCTGCGACGGAGACCAGTTATCTCGGTTGGACCGTCAACGCTATCTTACGACCCCTTTCCGCTCGCCTGGTCTGTCGCCTTGGTGCATGCACGTTTCGCGCCTCCTCTACCCTTGGAAGATTGATCGCTACCCCACGGCTGCTACTCCTTGAACAATCGACCCTCGAATTTGGCCATACCCGTCAAGGTGTGCAGGTCGACCGGCTGCCAACTATCCGGTTCGTTTCGATTGAGAGATGGAAGCGACAGTTAGTTAGTTGATCTCGTCAATTGATTGGCAACCGGGTAGCAGTTTCGAGCCAGTGCCACCTTTCATTCGTTCCCTGATCTTCGGCATAAGTTGCTCCTCTATTCCTTCCATCTGTTAACCCGCATCGCGCATTAAAAGGAGCACGCTCAGACATCTGGTAACTCGGTCCGTTTGGAAGAATGAAGAGCGAATTTCTCAACATGCGCAGCGACTCACTTGCGCATGTTTCCATCAATTATGACGTTATCTTCACTTGATCCTGGTCGCAAGCAACTTCTGCAAGCTTAGCTTGGAGCGTTTGTTTGAAATTTCAGCTGTTAAGTTTCCAAAATTCTCGCTTCTTACCAATGGTTGCCAGTTTGCCGTAACTGTTGAACCGTTGGCGTTGTATGGTGATTCATGCATCGAAGCTGGCTTGTCGGTTCACTGATGGTGCACATAGAGTCAAACTTCACGACTGTAGTCCCGCTTAAGTGCTGCTTTGCCCAGAAGGTCCACGAAGCGGAAGTTCACTTTGCGCAGTTTGCTTGCTAGCGTTCTTGTGCCTTCAGCCCAGTATCTCAACGTGACTACCATCGAGCTCCCCCACGTCATGAGAAAAAGGCATGTCTGACTTTCTCAAGTGAACGCTGTTATAGTTAGGTCGAAACGACGAGGGCGCCTATGAAGAATGCTGTTTTACCGTTGATCCACGATTCGCATGCATTGTTGTTCGTTGCATTTCCGTTGCAACGACCTTTTCACTTTAGATTAGATAGCCATTGTTCAGCCTCTAGACGCCTTCCTGCCGTTATCAGCTTGTTACCCGTGTGTGCATAAGGGCGACATCTGCATTCTGAGAAGCAGGCCGTAACGAATTACGCTGTTTCTTTCTGGGTGGCAAAGGGATAGGTCGGTCGCGTGTTGAAATACGCTTTGCCCATTTAAAATATGGGAATTACTTTTTCATCCAGTTGCCGCCTGCTCGCGTATGGCTCTCTGCGGGATGAGGAAAGGTATGATCTGACCTTTTTCAACCATTTATTTAAGGACGATCCGTGTTTTGCCTGCAAGCTGGAGTATCGAGCGTCATCGGCTGAACTGAATCTGAAAGGAACCTGTTCGGGCTACGCATCGCTCGAGTTCAACGAGGCTAGCATGGCTGATCCATGCATTGACGCCTCAAGTAGCTTGGGAAGCTACACACTGTCTTCATTCGAAGGAGATCGATCTTCGCTTAGTCCTGCAATGGTGCCACATAAATCACGTTTTCCACCAGGCGAAGGTCGGCGCCGAAATCGCCAGGCCCCAGTGTCGACCCCGTCGTCTGGTCGAGGTGTTAAGGAAACGGCTCGTAGGCTGTCGACTTCGGACGATGATTCTGGTTGCGCCTTGGAAGAATACGCATGGGTCCCATCCGGCCTGCATCCAGTAATGGTATAGAATAACAGCAAAGCATCGCCGTTCAGCTGACCGTTCTTCCAAATTTAGGTGCATCAGTATTTTTCCAGATTGCCCGAGGACAAAATTCCCTATGTAAAGAGTGCAGGAGAGAAGTGGCGTGTTCGACAACTTTTGCTGCAACTACCGCCGCAGGATAGCCAACCTCGCTACTGCCGCAGTCTTAGTGCCAAAGAGGAGCAGGACTTGCGTGCCTTTGATCAGCAACGTAAACGCGATTCGCTCGGCCAAGGTGTTGTCCAGGTGTTGCATCGAAGAACACTTAGGGATATGGCATGCCATAGATGTTGTCAACGCTTAAACGTTGGAGACCTAGTGGTATTCGCTGCTCGTGTCGGCGACACTCATGCCTGGCATCCTTACTGTTTCGTATGCCATACCTGCCGAGAACTGCTCATTGACTTGGTTTATTTCCACAAGGATGGCGAGATATACTGCGGACGACATCATGCCGAACTGCTAAAGCCGCGGTGCGCTGCCTGCGACGAGGTATCCATTGTGTTACAACGTTTTAACCTGCGTAGCCTTGCCATAACTCTATGACTTTTGTTGCAGATCATCTTTGCCGACGAATGCATCGAGGCGGAAGGTCATTCTTGGCACCTATCCCACTTCACTTGCTCCCAATGTAGCATCTGCTTAGGCGGTTGTCGTTACGTAATGAGGGAGAATAGACCCTATTGCTTACGCTGCTTAGATGAAGATGCCTTTGTTCGCTCTTGCGCCACTTGTGGAAAGAAGATAGCGAACACGGATCCTCGTATGACTTATGGCCGTCATCAGTGGCACGCCTCCAAGCGCTGCTTCGTGTGCCATGCCTGCGGTACTTGCCTGTTGGGTGGATCATTCCTATGTGAGCCAGATGGACTCTACTGCGCTGACCGGTGCCTTGGCACGGTGGGGCGGCAAAGAGGCCAAGAGCAGGACGAGGAAGTGGAAGAAATCGGTAGCCATGAGGCTACATACCGCCAGACGTGCTTGGACAGGGCTAGCCAGGTTTGCGAACGCTTGAAAGAATGCTCAGCCCATGCGTTATGGAGCGACGATGAAGAGGGAGAGGCAGCAAAGGAAATAGTTGTGGACACAGTGTATGAAACGATAGCTTCGAATTTGAATAGTTTCTGTGAAAATAGTGATGCGTCATCACATTCGTTAATCGAACGGCAGGACGAGGAGCAGACACCTTTTGCCTCTGAACCTGCTGCAGCGAAGCGATTTCCGCAGGAACGTAACAACAGAGTCCGTTATTCATCACTGCCTGACCTTTCCTCTTCAGTGCTGTATGATGTGAGCCATTCTGCTGAACAGCGTTGTCAGTTAAAAATTGCTGGTCACGTGGAACCGCTGAAGTCAAAGGAAACTACTTTTGGTGCCGAAGAGTTGTCTTCTACCGATAAAGACAACCGCAGGGACTGCCGCGTTCATTTCAGCTCAAAACCTACGCTGCATCATTTCAACAACCTGTCGGGTCTCAGCAAAGCACCTAGTTGTTGCAGTACGTGTTCTTCAAGCAGTAGTGATGATGAAGAAGACTTTTGCGCTCACTTGTCCTCGGTCACCGGTGTGGCACGTTGCTATTCGTTTGGTTGCAGTCCGGAGCAAGTCTCTTGGCGGTCTTTAGCAGGGACATCGTCGTCCACGCTAAGGAAACAAAAGCGAAAATCAAACTGCATCATCTCGTGAAGGTGGCATGACCTCTTGCTTTTGGAACCGGTAGACTAATGGCGCCCTCCCAGTGGTCACTTTTTAAGTCTGGGTGTGCGTAGTTTCGCATTTGTGCTTTGACTGCTCTGTTCGAAGTAAGATAACTTTCGCCTTAACTCGACTGCAGCCGTAATTGGTAGCTACCCGAGGTCAATCGTTTGCACGCGCCTACGCTACGGATATTCCGTTTGCGCCCGTTTGGTCGATTTGCTATTAAATAACTTGGTCACATTTGGTCGCCTCCTGCATGGCAGCATCCAAAGAGGTCTCAAATTCAAGCTTGTCGACCAAATTTCAAGAATTAGCTTTCTATTGACCAACGCGACGCTTCAAGCTAATCAATCAAGGCGATCGCGCTTGTAGGCCCAAACAAAGGCAAACGAAGCTAAACCCTGTTTACTCTGCTCTTTCAGTGAGAGCTTCGTTGCTGGCTGTTCCTTTAGCGGTCGAGATAAACAATGGAACGGACTTCAGGGGCAAATTCAACTTTTTGCATTACTTAAACAGCGTTTAAAGTACCGTGCATTGATTTCGACAGCTATTATTCTATTATTTTTAATTGTTGCAAAGAACCTCATCATGTCAGTTTCCCACGGTATCTCCAGAATCATTCTACCCAGACGACAATGAAAGCAGTGAAGTTTGCAAACATTGGCCAGGTGCTATTTGTTCGAGTGAACACTGAGCTGTTTCAAAGGTTCGCCATAGAAATGATTAGTCTGTTGACTGAGCCAGGCACCCTGTATCCCCTTTGTAATGGTTTGGTCGAGCATCAAAAGCTAACAGCACTCCAAAGACTTATTTGTCAAGTACCGCTGTGATTCGGTGGCACTGAGCACGTGGATTTTGCAGACATTTTATAGTGGCTCCTTAGAAGTGAATACCTTCAGTTATCTTTGGCAGCGGTGGTGAAGGCGCCATTGAGTAGGATGAGTGTCCCCAGTAATATCAGCGTCATTTATGTGATTTAAGTTATCTCGCAACATTTAAGTGAATGCATTTACTTAGGGTTGAAAGCGTTGGTAGCAGTCCGTTTCTAATGCCACAGCGTAACAAAACTCATTGGAATTGAATGCATGCTCTGCCACTTTAGATTATGATGAATTACAAAGTGTCAGTATAACATTAAGATTGTGAACGCCGAAGAAGCTGAAAAGTTCACTAAAATTCTTAAGCGGAACAGAGAATAAACTTACTTCTGCAACTAATGAAGAACTAACTGACCAAAGATCGCGAATGCATTCTTCTGTCAGTTTGGCAACTTATCTTTGCTCCCATCCTTCATTTTTTTCATGTTGTCCATTCTTTTGTGCTAGCGCTATGAATTGCTTCCGCCGAAACGAAAGCGTTTTATACTGAGCTTTCTTTCTAGTATTAGTTTCTTTTTGAACGGTAAAATTATAACTTGATTTGGGAAGAGATTTTTTAAATATTCAAGGAATAGAACCTCTATGTCCGTCGTTGTTGTAGCAAAAATATCATCAATGTACGTTTTAAAACGCTGCGATATAAAAATACCTGCTGTGGACAAACTCAGCTCCTGCGGGCATACCATGAGGAATCTGAACGTAACAGAAGAGGAATTACCCAAACGTGTTCCATGACTTTGTAAGAACTATTCCTTTGGAAAGCAAAGTAACTTCCTTCAACTACACAAAAGGATACCAGCTTTAAAAATTATACTGAAGTGTGGAGATAAGCAAAGTTCAGACAAGGTTGATCAATCTTACAAAGTTTTATTCAATATGGTCATGCAAACGCAATAGTAGATGAAGTCATCATATTAATAGTACTTGTCCTTTTCGCAGAGTTTTACTTAAGCGCTGTTCGAACCGCACTGTTTTGTTTACGCTCAGTTACTTTATTAGATCCCGTATTCTCAGTTACATTTTTACGCTGGTCACGGATGGCGATTAACCTGAAAGCTGAATTTTTTACCCTACTGTGTTTCTTGCATACAGGTAATTCTCGTACAACGCGTTTTCGCTCATGCGCGATTTTGAAATCGTAGCTCTTTTTCACATAACGCGGTTCTGTTTTCGCTCATACGCGATTTTACCGGCTGGAAAGCGTGAGAGTACGGCAAAGTCTCCCTGTGCCTTCATTCAACAGGAGCGAACACTGACCGCATTTTGATATTATGCGCGTTCATAAGTAAAGTACAAGCGAAGCGGCGATTCTACTGCAACAAAATGTTTATGATTCATATCAGAAACCAAAACCTGTGAATGACCATAAATAACATCATAGAAGCGTGGAATGACGTATCGAAACAATGCTTGCATCGTGTTTAGTGGAAGCTTATCCTAGATCTGATCTGCAACTTTAAATGCTTGAGCCTTATGGTCAACTATGCGAAATTACTGAAAGCTGCGTTCAACTGGCAAACAGGCCAGGCTTTGAAGAAGTGGAATATCAGGATGTTGAAGACATTTTGAACCGTCAGCCGGATGAGCTGACCACTGAGGAGATGCAGGAACTTTCTGTTCCAGGGAAAGAAGAAGGAAGAGAAGAAGCGAATGATGAAAATCAGGAAGCTCCTCCGCGACAGCTGACCACAGCTGAGCTATCAGATGCGCTACAAACTACTGAGCAGCAGTTACGATGGCTCGAAGACAATAATTGTAGTGCAGAACGCAGCAGGATAGCCAAAAGAGGAGTCCAAGCTAGCGTGGAGCCATAGAAGCAACTGCAGTACGAAAGGACACCACCGTGTGCGAAACAAAAGAAATTCGAATTCTATTTTACTGCGATCAAGAAACACTGTGAGGATGATGAAGCACTACCTTCTACGTCTGAGAGGAGTTCAGTTCAGCCTTAACTAAGGATAGTGAGATTAAAAAAGTGAGTCCAGTGGACCACCATTCTTCTCTAGGGACGCGGTCACTTATTTTAGAACTAAGAGAACCTCTTTCCATAAGCTGAAGACGCTGGAATGTCACTTCTGAAAGCCACCTTGAACTCCTCTTGATATATCATTAGCCATAAAAGCAAAGAACATGTCATTCAGATCCTGTGTAAGAGGGTTTATACCTTCACGTGTCTAACGGCTGAATAAATGGCTTAGATACAGCATAATTCCTTTGTCGGCGTTGCTTATTTATGGTTTTTCTCTGTTGTTATTTACTCGTAACAATCTTTCTAGCCAGTCACTTCTAGCCGGTGACATTGCCGTACTGGAACGCACCCAGGATATAAGAATCCCCATGCCCTAAAAGATCTAAACTATATCCTGAGATCTAGGCTTTACGGTGTGTTTCAGCAGATCCGCAAACATTGGATCCGCGTTAAGATCCATGTAATAATTATAGCAGTTGAAATGCACCGTACAAACTCTATTTTTACTTAAAATGGCTTTCCGTCACTCATGCCGACCCTAGTTTTACTATGCATTATTGCTACGCCTGTTTCCTTGCGTGATCCCCTCTGTCTGTTAGGGCTGGCAGGCTGTTTTTCAGAGACTATGCCCTCCTAAAACGGTTTCGGTTTCCCGTGTTAAAGAATAGCAATCGCTTGCTCGACCTACGAATGTTCGCTTTACGAACAATTTTTCCGGTCCCATCAACGTTCGTTAACCGGTGGATACCTGTGTTTTGAAAACCCGTGCATCATTGAATACTTCACTCTTAAATCACTCATTTCGTTTAAGAACAGGTTATTTCAGCAAGTGAAACTTTTGTACAAATACTCACTGCTACTAATAAATCTCCTGCTCAGTCTTTTCAACATTTCCTATAGTGTTCAGCTGTTATCTGTACTAGATTTCGTGTATGTCACGTGTTAATATGGATATTAATGCATCAGGTGGACTTAATAGGCCATTGCTGATCTGCTTTTCATTTCGTGCACTTTGTTCTTTAATTTCTTCGACACTTTCACAAAGGAGAAAAGGCAATAGAACTTTTTCACTGCTTACTATATTTCGACTTGGGCAATTCTAGTCTTCCTGTGCGTGAAATTATCTATACTATATATAATGAAATAAGGGAAATTTTGTGTGTTCGCTGCCTTTACACGGT
>KN538383.1:1250811-1299646 GCA_000797535.1 Trichuris suis
CAGATTGTTGGCACTAAAGAACTCCCCTCCCGCTCTCTTCCCAATTCATGCGTTCGAGTTCCATACACGCTAAGCAAAGTTGCAAGTGAAGTCATAAAAGCCATTATTACGAAGAAGGTCCGGCACAGACCAGTCGAGAATGTCGCCGCGTAGCGGCGGCAAGAGCGGCTGGTATACTTCATATCCTCATTATCCCTGAAAAGCATTCCCTCTCTCTCCCCCCATACTCATACCTTCCATTTTTAGCAAGCTTCTGTCCAAGCTCTTGTCAGATTCGATTTTTCATGAGTGCTGACACTGCGCTTAACGAAACCTTGCCGACGTCTGGCAATAATATGTGTCGCCTAGCAATTCCAGAAGCACAAAGAATTACACTAAAAGTGGCCAGATGTTGTGACAATAACGGTACTGAACGATTGACAAACGCGTATAGATATGCAAAGGGAACTCGCTAAAAGATTACCAAATGCGGATGCTGTAATTTTTGTAAAGGCGATTCAGCAAATTAGTAAAACTGAGAACTGATTATTCAAAGGCTTTGCTACTGCCAACCAAAAATTAAAAGTTTTAATCGTAGGTGCCGCGTAATGGGAATTCGTTTAGAATTACATTTCTCCTTCTTGACAAAGTCAAGCACTATAACCGGTTGACTTTCACTGATAACAATCTTGGAATAATGGAAATCGATGCAAGTTAGCCACCATATTCAGCGGCCCAGTTGCCGCTTCAGCAAAAGTATGTGGTATCCACAATAGACTTACTTTTAACGCCATAAATATTAACGGCAGGAATGATGCTGTAAATCTTTTGCAGTAATTATAATAAGCCGTTTATTGAAATTAATTCATCTTTTGCAAAATGCACAACTGCACTGAAAGAACTAAGCAAACTGCTGAGCAAATGCCACAGTACGGCAGTAGATACTTTGCGGCGCTATTATCGATGTTGCAGAAGTCATAATCACAGCATGAAATGCAGCTGACAAATCGGTTCTCAATATCATCCAGGGGTGTGCAGCCGGGATGACAATTCTGAGTGCATGCCCGCTGGAAATAGTATGTCTTGTGCATTTCACTTTCGGAGAAAAAATGCCACACCTAAATGCATTAAAGTTTGTAAAACAGTCTTATCAATTCCAAGATCGGATAAATTTGCAAATTTGTTGTTTCATTTAATTTCCCTGCTCTCGCGATTTTATTGTTGAACCACGAAATATGGTTTTCATCTTACAGCAATGACTTTTATTCGTAAAGATGTTTTCTTCGAAATTGCATTTGTTTGATATGGTAAGTTACTGTGGGTTATTTACGCTATTTCATTTTCTTTTCACGCGATATTATTTTGCCTAATTCAATATGTTCGTACTGACCTTCTGTCTTGGCTCTTCCTGTTTTGTAGTGGAGATCTCTAATTATACCACGCAATGCCCTGCCAGCGAATGGATGAGCAGATTGTATGGAGAAAGTACAAGGCAGTTCTTCCGTGCGCATCAAAACCGCTCTTTTCCTTCGTCAGTGATGTTTGGCATATTATTAACAATAAAGTGTTAACCTAAGTTAATTTCCCTGGAAAGTATATTAGCTTTCGTTAATTATTTCTTCCTGTCAGGAAAAAATAAAATAACGCAATTCTCGCTTGCCTCCTCAGAACGTCGACAAACTGCTGCAAATCAAGTAAAACACTTGCTTAGTTTTCATGTCAGATAGATCAGGAGTTGTTGACCAGTCCTCAACCTGAAGTTAAGACAGTCGCCCTTTGCGCATCACAGCTGCATTGAACTTGCCTGGACAGTGGCATTAATGAGAACACAGTTGGCCATTCAGGGGTTCGCATGAACTTTGCATACTATTAATACCAATATAATATTAATAGTTAGCGGCCACACGCGTTTCTTTTTTAAACGGCTGGAGAAGCCATTAATATTTCCATACGATTCAACAGTTACAGAGAAGAAGAATCCTGGCCAGTAGATGATTAATAGAGCAGAGCAGAGGCAAATACCTCAGCGCCTTCAGAGCTCTTTAGTTCCGTCCCGAACGATTCGCTGCAGAGACATAAGGCTTGAAACTTTATCAAACTGTTACAAATAACTCAGTTTTCCATGACAGTCTCTGCGTCTTAAATTATTAAGATGTTCGATAGTGCCACCGAAAGAGAGGACTTTACGTGGTCATAAAAAGCTTCTCACGGATTTAGGCGACCTATTTTTGCTTGGAAAAAGTGAGACATCGTTAACTCTGCCAACGAACGAAGAGCTAATAATGCTGGCCGTTTTTTGAAGTAACTATAGCAACAGTATTTTCCTCAAGTCATTCAATCGCTGACAGAAAGTGTGCTCTAGAGAATTCCATCGAACTCCCTTTGGAAGAATGTAATCAAGCTAACTACCGCACTTTACCAGTAATGGGAAAACTGAAATTTGTTTTCATACTTAATTTTTACGTGCAACGAAACATTATACATTAATAGTACTGGTATTCAATTCTTTGGAAGCAGTCAATGTATCATGTATTTTCAGCTTTCTTGGGCAGCTCAATGCACATGGAAGAAATTTAAGTTCTTGAGTTAGTCTGCTTCTCCTTATTAGCAAAGTTTTGAACCGCGGTTTCAGCGCTGTAATACCTTGTTCTGAAGGGCAAAATAGCTTTCCCAGGAGGAAATAAATGTAATCTTAGCAACTTTCTGATCATCCTCGCAAAGGAAAAGCTTGCATAATCTGATACGCATGTTCATTTCCTTATTTTTACGAATACCTACAAGTAGGACTAGATAGTATCTCTTCTCTTACTTTGAAAACGGTTGTGCGCTGAGCATAGTAAAAACCTAATTTTCACGAACTGATGAACTGCTGTATAAGGAGTAACCATACTTCAATAATTACTTTTGCAGCAGATAATAGTGAGAGCCTGCCTGGAGTGGCACTTCCCAACCAGAAAATTCTATAAGCTGAAAGGATATCTGCTTAGGAATGAAAAATTGAAACCCAAATTTTGATTGACTCTAGCGTTCAGAACTGAAAATGGACTAGCGCTGGAAATGATACGGACTAGTTCTGGAAAGCGTCGTTAAAAGTCAGCTGCTTTAAACTATGACTCATTGTGCTCTTACACTGTAAGATGATAGGTTGCTTAGATAAAGGCTACGCATCAGTTCACTGTCATGCTTCCCATTTCTCTATCAAAGGAGTAGAACCCTAATTATCATGTCTAACTGGACGCCATTGCTGTAGAAAACGTTAAGCATCATTTACCCTTATTTTCCTTTTCTTAACGATGTTCGCCGTCTAGAGAAAGGCGAAAGAGCATGAGGTCATTACTTCCGCTCACAAAAGAAACTGAAGGTCGAAGAGTATGAATGTTTTTATTGCTTAAGCTGATTAGATGAATAGCTCCTTCCTGCAAAGCTGCGAATGAACTTTACATCTCGTGACAAGGAACGTATGGAAGACCAAAACGTCCACTAATGGCATAATTAAAAAGCACTGCGCTCACCCACCTTGCATTTCCAACTTCTGTCGCAAACTGTAGTTGGCAAAGTTCCGTTCATCGTGACGCAAATATCGCCCTGTACTTCATTGTCACAGTCGTAGCAGTACAAGTTGTGTTTGAAGAGGGCAGCATCTCCTGAGTCATCATACTTATCTGAAGGATCAGCTGTTGGCAGGACTGAAAATTTAGTATACACAACCTTCTATTCGCTATCACAAGAGTGGCTGTTATACCTACGGCTAATAGGGAAAGCACGTACTGCGTAAACAACGGCAAGCTGAAGATCATTGACCTCCTTGTAAAGAGCACGCGATAGAGCGCAAGTTGCGACACGACTTTGAAAGAGGAAGTTTCGACGTCAAAGCATTTGATTCGAGGACAGCCGACAACCGGGGAAGTGTAAACCACTTTCATCCTCCAAGAGAACTTCCAGTAATCACGCATAAATCGAAAAAAGTGCAGCCATTTAATTTAGATCGAATTTTGCAATCTCATTAATGGTTACTTCAAATCGCGCCTTTAGAAGGAGAGCAGCTTTATTCCCAGAATTATTACGCTCTAACGCTAAGCATGTATCTGTCAGCAAGTTGAAGACAATTCCCCGATGATTGCGACAATCACTATTGGAGCGCGGCTGAGGTGAAACTACGTCACCAAAGTCCAGAGCGATTAGGAGTACCAGAGGCTATTCGAGCCAGTAACCACACCGGGAGCGCTAACTTGTAAAAAAAATTGCTACACAAATTAGAATTAATCATAGCAAACTGTAAGTGTGTAACAGTTTCGTTAAGTCGATTCAATGTTATGCGCAAGAAAATTTTCTCTTGGCAGTTAAACGACTGCAAGCCGGCTACTATGAATACTCAGAATGGTTAATTCGAACATCCTGCCGGCCATAATGAAGATCGATCCAAGAGTTGATGACATGATTGCCGCAGAAGTCAGCAAGTAATGTCACAAAGCGCTCCAACTAAGATGAGATTAACTCTTCGCGTGTTTGCTGCTTAATCCCATTTTGTTTCCGTAACAGTGATTCAGACTTCTCATGCAGAATGTCAGACATGAAATGGGCTAAACTGTACTCTTTAGCTACTGGCTCACTGCACCATTCCATGATTCATTGTTCATTCTACCGGTCTTCTGTAAGGAAATATTCGTTTCAAGAAAGCTATTCAAAATTACGTTCCATTCTCTATGCGTACGTTTGTTAACAAAATAAGTTAAATGAAAAAGCGCATAATGCTCTAGAAAACCAGAAATGCATCGCACAGTTTGCCGTTAAAGTTGCACTTTAATTATCGCTACTGACACTTTCAGTATATAAGGGAAATATTTTGCACGCTTTAGTAGTTACTTTCTTCGAAATCCAATTTAAAAGCGGTAATTTCAGCAAGAGCTGCATGGGCAGCTATTAAAGAAAAGTAGAAAAACTTGCAGAAACTAAAATAGCTTACAGAAAATAAACCTTCAATAATTTTTAAGAACCTACAAGCTGTGCAGGGAGCATTTTTGGGCCCACACCTTCCTGGATAATAGACTGTAAGATAAAATTTTCTTCTTTCTTTTCTATTCTCATTTACACCCCCATTTTTCCTATTTCACTGTTATATACCGCCTTTTCTTATAGTATAACTGTTAGTTTATTGGTTTGTTTCCTTTTTTAAGTTCTACAATAAGTATTTGTTTTCGCATTTATTGATTATTGCATTATGTTGTACCTTCTAATCAGTTATTTTTTAAACTTCACATCTTAAGAAAACACAGGTAGAAGTAAGTAGTTAGTGCACAATGAGAGGTGCAGGCAGGCGGCGGCGCCTGATTAGTGTTCGTCCGTCTGTTCTAATTGAGATTTTCCCAACGGGGGCAATTAATCCGTACACATTTTTGATAGCAAATGTATGCCCCGTTACGATGTGAGAAGTTCTTTAAAAATCGCTATTGAGCGTTTTCTTGGAATGAATGACGAGGAAGCACTAGCAATTCACCTAGAAAGATTTTCTAATCGTAGAAGTATGCTTGGAAAGGTTCAATCACAGTCTCAAAAGTCAGAGAAACCTGTTAATGCACAGGACATTGCCTAAAAATGTTCTTCATAAAATAATCAGAGAAACATTTCCACAGCTGGAGACCAACAAGTTCCTTGCCACATAGGTCACGGAAAGTCAGCATAGTACCGCTTGAATGACACTGTACTATATATTATTTAACCATGAAGCATAACTTTATCCCAGTTTTTACGCAAGTACTGCAGTGGTTAAATTACAAAGAGATTATTTTGCTACAATGTCAGATGTCGACCAGACATTAGTAATAGTGATGGGACTGCATAACTTAAGAAATGAACTAATGCTACGCATGTAAACGGGCTGCCATTAATAGTATTTGATGATAGTAGGTGAACAGTAAGTAGGACTGACTACTTTCCAAAGAAAATGTTTGTTACGCTCCATTATGTTACCCATAGCTTCCTTCTGCAGCACGATGAAATTAACAGTCGCGACATTTAAACATTAAAGCTGATAAGTCGCTCAGAGAACTTATTGTTACCACTTTCCAACGTACGAAATACGGTAAGGAGCCACCGCCTCTGCTACGTGAGGAAACTGGGAAACGAGTTCAGAGATTTCCATGATGGTGACTTTCTGTCAGAAGTAGAGATTTACTGACTAAATGAGCTGTTCAAAAACAGCTTTCCTTATCTGACAGCCCAGCGTTCACGACAAGAAAATTGTATGAGCAGAAATCAATTCTCATAGTCTGAACCGTTTGCTCAATTATCAGCAACTTTTACAACTCTTGGTCATCGATCTCAAAGCAGATTACCAGGGCACATTTACTGAGTAAGTGCGCAGGTTTTTCACATGCCGCGAATAAAAACCAAATGTCACTTACAAATTGCTTCTAAGCCTAGGGTTTTTCCATAAGACGTTGTACAGATGAATATTTTTCTACGGTGGCATTGGGAGATATTCAAAATTGCCTTATATTTAATCGAGCTGAAACGAGCAGAACATTTTTTCATGAAAGTGGTCCTTGTGGCTAACACTGGATAGGAAGTGCGGTTCAAAAGCATAGCAAAAAGACAATTCAATTTTGCGACAGGAAGTTTAATTTCCGGTACTCAAGTTTACCTCAGCCATGCATTTCGCTTGCACTGTATCAATAGAAAGCACCCTATGGAGATAAAGTAGTTAGCAAAGGAGTATTGCACTAAGAATGCTTGATTTTCAATCAGTCCTGGTTAACGTTAGTATATGCATATTCTTCAACTCGAAGTAAGTATACCTTCAAACTTTCCTGATGAGCTTCAGCTAGAAATAATACCATTCGTAGTAAGAACAGATACAAATCATAGCCATCTGCGTAACATGCTTAGTTTATTTAGGCCAAACAGACCCTGCCTTCCGGAAAAATGAAGCAGTCTGACTTACAGCGCATCTTATTTCTGCATGCATTATGATGAAAGTATTCCCTGTACATTGGCATGACACGAGAGGGTGAACATTAGTGTTCAATTGAGCTTTATCGATTGAAACAAGATTTAAAAGGAATTCTGCGATCTTCCAGTCAACGAGTTTTTCGGCATTTTCGACTAAGGAGGCGGTTTTCTTCACTTTTCTGCGGGACATACCACCATTAAAACTACTTGAAAACAGATATCTAAAGCTAGATTTTCAAGTGAACAACTATGGTTTATTACGCGTATTGATAAATTTAAAATTGTTGTGTCAACTGTGGTTCTGCTGACCATGAAGACTCTTGGATAGCACTGCTTTATTGTAGAGTAACACTGTGATACAGCGATAACACAATGCACAAGCGAAGGCACCGCCCTGAATGAAACTGTGCTCAGACTCGACGCGTTTATATAGCCTTCCCTGACGTCGGCCGCTCACTTCCCACGGATATCAAGTTCTTGACCCGTCGCTCCCACCGGAAAGCAGGCCGCGGTAACGGCTCTAATCCTGAGTAGTCGTTTTTGCGCCAGGCATCAAAGTTAGTTTCTCACACCGACCCAGAGGTCAGGTTCTTACTTAGCTGCGGAGTCTGAGTCCCGATGCCATTCTTTGGGCCACGTTTCTATGGCTGGACTTCGCTGGCCGCTCGCCGGGGGCACGATAACCAGAACAGATTATCCTTGGATGAAAAGCACGAACAGGCCAACTTCACCTGATTCGACCTTTATCTTCGCTATTTTGCGTAAATAATTCTCTACAACTACTACAGTAAAACCCCGTAATTCACGGGGCTCGCGTTCCGGCCCCCTCTGCGAATTTTGAACGGGCAACGAACAAAAGCATATAAACGCCTATCTTCATATGTTAAACGCGTTAAATTAAACGTTCAGGTAACAAAGAGTATAGTACTGTACTGTACACGATAAACGAATATACGCAGTACTAAAATGTACATACGGGTACCCACCGGTGACAATGTTTATTGGTGATGATGAATTAGGCTGCGCAGGCGAGATGATGAGGTTACTGCACAGCAGGGGAGCTGATTTACATCTCCATGGGCGCCGAAGCAAATGATTCGCGTGGCTTCAGTACAGGAGCCACACCTGCCGGCGTTTCTTTCTGGCTTGTTTTCGCCTTTGTCAGGAACACTGTTATAGGGAGTTGCCGCCGTTCTTTCTTCAGTGTGTGCAGGAGATGTTCATATGGAGCAGCGCGTCGAAGCCATTGTTCAATTTTAATGCGCGAATCATGTCAGGATCCCATGACTCAACCATTGCTTGCAGATTCCTCGCTGTCACCAAGATCTCGGAGAAGTGTTCCAAGGTCAGGCCCTGTTCCTACTCTGTGTCTGCCTCCAGTTCTGCTTCCTCATCCTCTTCGCTTTCAGATTTCGTCAGCTCCGCCAGATCAGCTGTAGCAAAACCTTTTACTCGAGCAGAAACGTACATCAGCGACAAGAAACGGCTGAAGGTCGCACACACGCGACGAAGAATAATGAATCACTCACTCGCACTGAGTAGCGAAAGCGAATCGAGCACACAGGGGGACGGCAATAGCGTAGGAGGAACAATCTGTCACTTTGATTGCTCCTGTCTTGCCTATTCACCGGCCGCACCCTTTTCTCGGAGGCAGATGTCTCAGGGCAACCTGCAGAGCCTACTCGTTCGCCACATCAGCATCCGTCAGAGGTTCACAATGGGCATCAATGAGGGTACTTACTTGTTCCTCGCTAATGGCGCCAAACCCTTCGCCACCAAGTAGTTTAGCTAGTGCCATGACCTCGTCGACGGTCGCGTGCTGAACCTCATCAGGGGAGAAGCCCTCGTAGTCATGCACACAGTCTGGCCAATGCTTCTTCCAGCGTGTATTAAGCGTTTCTTTTTCATCTCCCTCAGAGCATTTTGGATGACGGATAGGCACGCTGAGATGCCAAATTCACGCCAGTACCCCTTAAGCGTGAAGTTCTCGTCTGCATCAATTGCACTCACAAGGCGTTGAAGTGAGATTTTTGTGTACAAGGCCTTGAACGCATGAATCACGCCTTGATCCATAGGCTGGATGAAGAAGGTGGTGTTGGGAGGCAGCAGCTGTATTTGGACACCCTTAGAATGCATATCGGCATGGTGCTCGCCAGCATTGTCCAAAAGCAGCAACACCTTGAGCTCCATACCCAAGCTGAGAAGATATTCCTTTGCTTAGGCCTAAGGGACAAAGCACTGCTGGAACCACTGTGAAAGCAAAGCTTTCGTTACCCAGCTTTTTGGGTGGCGCATCCAAAACACCGGCAGCTGGTTTTTGTTCTTGTTCTTCAGAGATCTAGGGTTTGCTGATTTATGTATAAGGCCAGGCTTCAGCGTGTGACCAGCAGCATTGCCACACATAATGAGTGTAACCCTGTCTTTCTGCACCTTTACCCCCGGAGGTGTAGCTACGTCCTTCATAAGATACGTTCTGGACGGCATTTTCTTCCAGAACAAGCCTGTCTCGTCCATATTGAATACTTGTTCCGGCTCGTACTTCTTCTCCCGGATAATGGCCATCAACATGTCGGGATACTTCTCTGCTGCCGCTGTATCGGCAGATGCTGCCTCTCCGTACAACGATACCGACCCCAAGTTGAACCGCTTTCAAAAACGGTTGAACCATCCCCTGCTGCCGGTAAAATCTTCAGCGTGCCTTGATGTTGCCGGCTGCGGTTCTGTACTTTCATCCGTTGAAAACCGCTTGTACAGACTTCGTGCCTTTTCTCTGATAATGTTGCGATCTAGAAGGATGCGTTTTTTCATGCAATCTTTGATCCACAATGCAAATGCTGACTCCATTCTAACTATTTATGTATTCCTGACGTTGGATACATTTTTATCAGTTTCACGGAAACTTAATGAAGCGGTACGCCTAACCTGCGCTTCGTTCTTCTGGATGTAGTGTACGGTACTCTCACTGATGCCATAGTCGCGGAGTTCCTCTTTTCACGAAGCATATCCAGCAATTCCACCTTCTTCTGAATTGTCGTAGTAGCCTTAGGCCTTCTAACTTCCTTGCGAGAAGACTTAGAAGATGCAGGGCGTTTGGAATTCATCTTAGGGTTCACAGAAAATGCGGGTAGTTCCTATCAGTCACACACTTACAGTAAGAGAAGTGTAATTAAGTTTCACAAACGTAAGTGACTTGTTCACGCTTAAGCTTAGGGTAAACAGGAGCAGAAAAAATCCGCGAATTTACGGGGTTCTACTGTACTTCATAAATTAACATAGCATGAAACAAGGTTGTCAACATGTTGTTTCTCTTTTTAGAGCTGAGGTATGAGCCTTGCTTACTTATTTCACTGATAGGCAAACATTTTCTGAAAAACAGTTTTTATCAGCACTGAAACATAACGAAACGTAGCTTTCAAAGTGAGATAGGTAAAAGTACCAGCGACCAGTGGGCTGAAGTGTCGTAATTTTACTGTCCAGTGAAACACACCGGTTCTTATGTGAAGGACGAAATAATCTGTTGCTAACCTATCGTTGAACAATCCATGTTCATTTGTTAGTTCACGAAAAGCAAAAACTAACTTAATAGACAGCTGAAAAGTGTGGATATATATATATGCATCATATGGAGATAAAAGGAAATGAATAATTACTTTGTATTCCCAATGGTCAATGCTATTTATTTCTTTTTTGCGGATACAACCTGTTCTTTGAAAGTTCAAATTTTATTAACGCAGCTTTCAGGACCGACCCTCCCATAAGCTCGGTCAACAAACTTGAACATTAAAAGAACAGGCTGCATGTGCAAAACAGAAATAAATGCTTTTGCAATCGTTGCCAAAGCTTATGCCTTTGATTAGGTCAACTTCGTATCCTTTTCTCTGGTTAGAAGTTCACGGGAAAGATTATTTAAGCTGTAAGCAAACAAGACGACAGCAGAGTCAACAAGACTGCTTAAATAAGTTTTAATTAAATTTTTCTGCAACGAATTGTACCTGCCTGACATTTGCCCTATAGTTCTCGCAAAATGTTGCATCAAGAAAACGAAGGTGATACACTGCAATGCGCTATAGCAAATTAATGCAATAGAATAAATTCTCCACCTAGTGGATTACGTTCTTTTAAGAAATCAAATAATCGACTGTCTCGCTTGAATAACTCAATGAATGTCTTACGCGGATAGAAAATGGTGACAGAGCCTAACCATAACACTGAATGTAGTAGCAAGACAATGTCAGCTGATGCAAGCAAAGAAGTAGTAAACGCATAACGAACGCTATTCATTAACTTTTATGATTACACCATTCTCATAACGTGTGCACAGGGCTTCATTGTACTTAAATAGGCAACTCTATGAACATTTACGGAAACTTTTATTTCATTGTTGTAGAAACTAACGTCGCCCCGTTTTCAGTGTCAACATAAACACTGAAGATGAAAGGTCCATATATCGTACGAAAATAATATAGTTGTATAGTTTGCATTCAAGGAATGACAAGGGATCATAGATTCTAAATCACCTGCGAAATCACGGCAACTTTCAAAATACTCTTTGTATCACTAACATGAAGCGAATTTGCTCAGTGCATGCAAGATTGCAGCTTCAGCCCCTTTTTGAAGGTCTACTGACCTTGCTATAGTGCCAGGTAGTGTTTGCTTTCAATGCACAACCATCCGCCTGTAGCGTCATGGTAAAGCGCGAAAGTGTGCTCTCTGCTCTTACGAAGGACAACAGGTGACTTGTTTAAGGCACTAATGAAGTATAATTTGACTGTAGGGTACGCAGTAGTGTATAATTTACCATGTGGATCATGCAGTGCCTTCTATTATAGGTTTTCATGTCTAGGAATTCCATACTGAATGTTAGCATATTGATCTTCAGTCACGACTTTTTCCCCTTGTCCTGGAAGTCTGTAATTAAACTTCAAAATGCCCTACCGGCGAATGGATGAGAAAATTGTTAAACAAAATATAGAACAGTGCAATCATACGTTTCAGAACTGCTCTTGTTAGAATTCAGAATTGAAGGTTAGAGGGAAATTCCATTTACGTTAATCGCTACTCCTTATTATTTTAACATGAAATCATGCATTAGAACAGCAGACTGCAGTGAAATGCTGCCATACAGATTGAATAACCAAGCATTGCAGTCATATGACAAACCTTCCATTTGCCCTTTCACCACGTCCTCAGCCCTAAGTTAGCGTATGAAAGCGGCTTTGCAGGAGTCTTAGCAAGCTTTTCATCATAGGCACATTTAAGGCCTTCATATATTCAAGTTAGTCCATGATGTACCATTCTGGAAGTTGGTTGAATGTAGCTAGGATAGGCTGTGCTAAGACGCAAGTTCATGATTTACGTGTAACTTGGTACTGTGAAATGAGCATGGTGAGGGTTGATGCCATGGCCAAATCTTCCCAACGAGGGCCTAGAATGTGCCAAAGCGACACAGAATTCAGCTTTGGCTACAACCTAGGTCTCGATGGAACGGGCACAAGGACACCCACTACCAGTCTGAATAGGCATTCATATCAGAAAGGATTTACATATCCTGAGCATCAGCGAGAAGAGGGTGACGATGAATTGCCACACGTTTCGTAGTGGATGTAAGACCCGGTGATTTTGAATAAAAATCGACGGGAATCACTCTCACGTAGAACCGTGCGACATTGCTCCATCTCAAGTTCTCATAGAGTCAGTCTGCTCCGCCGTATTTATATTGCATGCCGTGTTATGACGGTAAACCCAAGCCATTCCATTGGCTCGCTAAAGGCGTGGCTTACGTAATTTGAACTCAGAAATAGGGTCGCACGCAAACTGAGGTCGCTGGAACGTTTATAGTACGCACTAAAGCCGATTTTACCAACATGAGTCAAGTCTGATAGCGTTAATAACAACTCTATCTTCATTGTTCCTAATCCTAGCTGCTTTTCAGTCGACAGACATACAGTCGACTGGGATTAGCTCCATACTGACGTCCATGTACTGTCATTCCCGAGTCGCCTGAGACCGGCAGTCGACTATAGGTTAGATCTGACCGCTAAATTTAGACAACAAAGAACTGAGCATCAGCGAGTTCCGAAAGCTACGATAATAAGTTAGTGCAGTACTGTTTTTGCCTAATAAAATCGCTCGTTCACCCGGATGGTTGCGCAGTTGCTTAGTGTACTTACAGATACTCACTACAAAACATAGAACGGGATAAGCCGTGAAAAAGCAACAACGAAAACCATCCATCCCGTTACGAAGCATCCGTCTTTCAAGAACACTTTTTATCGTATGTAATAACCTGATCAAGAAAAGGGTCTCCCGTGTAAAGCAGCCTTAGATCGAAGCAATCATCAATCCTCTTCCTTCCGAGCATTTCTGTCAGTTCACGTGAAATCAATCCGGCAGCTTTTTCATCTTGTCAGTTTGGGGGAGATGCAGACCGCTGAGTTATGGACCCTTAACCTCTGTCAATTTGCGTACAGTGGTATCCGGCTGTTCTTCTACGATCTCGTTTAAAATTTCGTTGTTTAAAGAGGACCACCGATGCCTACTACGTCTTTCTGCAACGGACATATCTCTCCCGTGAGACCTTTGAAACCAAAAATACAGCGTGCGTTTCTTGGGGCGCGTTCAACCCAAAATTCAACTAGATTGCGGTAAACCTCGGCTGCATTAAGCGCGCGCTTGAACCTGTCAAGTAGAACAGACCGAAAACGGGTATTTTCCATATCAGTTAGAAAAGATGCTGAGGAAGAAGTTTCAAATGTCAGTTAAAAATGCTCTACATATGCAAGTACGGAAACTATAGCACTGAAACTACGCAAACAGCAGCAACGTTACTCCCTCCAGCAGAAACAGTCGCCAGCAGGTACGAAGGCAATAGAATGCAAATCGTCCCCTTGCTTTAGAAAGTTTGCTTCACGTTTTAAAAAAGGCTGCTGTACAGTGCCCTCACTGCTGACAAAGTAACTAAAAGAACCAATTACTATGGTACAACAAATTTTCAAATACGACTTTCGCAGCCATTTCATTTATTCTTTGCTAGAACATTAATTGCGAGCGCTAACCAGTTTTCTCTGATCCACAGCACATCCATATTTCCAAAGTGATTTATTGTCGTTGTGCATGTCGAATTCTATTAATAAAACTACACAATGGAAAGAGCAAAATATTGTCAAGCAAAATTTGAAGACCAGAATCTGAGTTCAATTTCAGACAAATCGAGCACAGCGCGGCAGCTGCAAGAAGGAATCAGTGCGCAGTTGGCCCGTTACTGACACTCTCAAACGGTTCAGCAAATGCCTATCCATCATACCCCTTTCACGACCAGTACGACAGTTTATCGCGCCTGACTAAGAATCTGCAGGGTGGTCTTCCGTAAGACGAGAGCAGTCGGGCACAGACCACGTGAAATGTAATTCGTTCCGGTCACTTTCATTTTCACATGCGCATTTTCTCCGCTTTGGAAATCGCAGTTCTGCTTTCTGAACTTTCCATACGAAATTGGTGCGCTGTGCTTTAGCAAAGTTAATTGGTGGAACTAGGTCAATTTCAAATTTCTTTCTGCTACAAATGCGCCCACTTAAATGTGCTTGTCTGCATCTTAGCTCACTTAGTACAGCTTCCAACTGCTCTCGACAAACCAGCTGAAAAGTTTATTACTTCCTCTTCTTTTACTTTCCGAAGTCGTGCTGCCAGTGGTTCGTTGTATGTATCTGCTTGGACGACAGGCACGCTGCTTGACTAGAATTGTAGAGATAGGTTCCTTGACTTGTCGCTGGATCCTTCACCTCAAGGCTTAGAGATAGTGCAATATGATTCATCACAACATATGCACCAGTTCTAAACCTTGTCGTGAGGGAGCTGATGATGAAAAATATTGAAAGTGAAATGATAGCTGTCGTGGTTCCTTCGAACTGGCAATATTAACAGATCTTACAGCCGCTGGTGGGAAACAAACTTATATGGAATGCCAAAGGTAGGGCAAAGCACTATTTATGTTGTTGCAAAGGTTTATTCAGCAAGTTGCTGATACGGTATGCTTACGCAAATCTCCCTTGCGTTAACCACGGTGAAACTAGGGTTTTCGAAACTTTCTCAGTAGCACTTCAAAAGATTATGTTCATAGCAGTAGCTCTGTGCATTCATTTTGATCTTTCCACGGCTTCTTCCCGTTCTTGGTGTCTCTAGAAGACCGGAACAAACGCCCTACCAACGAATGGATGAGCAAGTTGTTAGGAAATTCACAGAAAACAACGTAACGTAGCTTTCGGGACGCTCAAGTCCCGTCGTCAGCGTAAGATAGGGATTCCCTATCAACTCGTTGAAGACCCACTACCCCGTTACCAAGCATCCAGTCTTAAATCCAGTGCACCACTCATCACCAAGTTACTTTGGTTCTGCCCAAAGCTAGGAGTGCCAGGGAAATAGGAAATGTTTTGAAAACATATGGAGAAAATCCTACAATGTCCAGCAATATCACCTTCAACTACCCTTTCAGCTCACGCATGCCATAGGTACTTTCAGTGAAATAATATTCCCGCGTCATGTCAGACAAACTTTGGGAAAATGTTTCCTTTCCAAACTGATTCATCGTCACTCTCTTATCGAGGCTGTAGCTAACACTTGATACTCGCTGCATCTGGTATATCATACTAGACAATCACCTTCCATCAGCCACAGGAAAGTCGATTCCGCTATTCCCACTTCCTAAGCTAGCATCTTTTTTACCCTTTTGTCAAATCATTTGCGCTTTTCGGGATGTGGAGATCGGTGGCAGAAGCCAAGTTGAAGGAATCTGCTACTACCAAATTCAAGCAACGTATACAGCCATTTATCAATTGGATGGTATATCAGAAATGCAAGAAAGAGGCCAGAAGGCTAATCGCATTCTATCTGTGATAGATTTCAAAGCTCTCCATCAGCAGCTGAATGCGATTAGCCCTCATGACCAGGCAACCAGCGATCAGAAGAACCGTGAGAAGACTGCCCAACTGTGTAGAATCAACGAAAACACGGTGCACAACTTTCCAGCTGCGTAATGACTTCTGACTGACAGCCAACCTGGAGCACGCCATCTTAGCACACTGACGCTTTGAAAGCCTGCCGAAGGCGAAGGAAAGAAGAGGCGCGGCGATCGTTCACGAATAGGGGCAAAGTTTATACAAACAGTCGAGGTCCTAGCGTAGGAAGGGAGTGAAATGAAAAACCTTGCTACAAACGTGAGACGTCGTCGCCTCTGGCCCCATGGAACCGGGATAATGTCAACAGCATTCTTCTACCTTCGTCCGACAAGTCGCCAGCGCTCGCTCTGAGAAACCTTGCGATAAGAGTAGAAAAAAGTTGTACCATCGTGGCTACAGGTGGCCGATATGTCATCTGCGCGATCATCTCCCGATGAACAATGGAACTGAGCAAACATCTCGAAACGCCTCGCACTTACGGCGCGAATTCTTGAGAACGATCAAAGTTACCGCCAGGGGGTCGATGGGTAAAGAATGTCCGCCTGTTGTCAAGTGGCAGCAGTTATCCGCTCTTCGTATCGCCAAGAACGAAGAAGCCGGTTCGACCTTCTTTTAATGTATTCAGCAACAGAGATGCTAAGATAATCTGACAAGTGGCGCAAAATTGTTGGTAGAATGCCCAGTCGGAGAGAATCTAAACAGGGTGACATTACTGTAAAAGACTATGCAACTCTGAAAGCTGGCGCCGCATTTGAAAAATTCAGCATTCAACGCGATGCTCAGAAAGTTCTAACCTTTCAGAACTGCCGGAAACATGAAACAGTCAGTGCTGGAAAGTTTCTGTTGCAAAATGTTCTAACGTGGCTAGAAAGCAGAGCTCTATTCTTTAGTAAATCCTTTACATTTGCTGATAGGGTTAGAGTTGAACAGTTGTCCGGTAATTTCACCCTACTGCTTGCCCATGTTCGTTGAGAATTTCCAGAAAAACTGTTTCCTTCTTCTTCAGCAATGGTGTAGCTCACTTCTACTTTTTTCGCCGATGCATTTGCTCGATAAATAATAGATAAGGAAAGCTTGTACCGCACTAGGCATGTTGCAAATATCAAATGGGCAATTTATTTTATATCGAAGATAAAATCTACATAAGTAATAGCGACTTGCCTACACAAGTTCATTTTAAAAGTTTTGTAGCTACATGACGGTTGAAATAACAGCTAGTAGGTGCAGCAAATGGGTAAACTGATGAAAGCTCTGCAGGGCTGAGAAGATCAATGTCGTGCACTTGCTGATAATGCACCTGCGGTTCAAGATAGAAAGAGGATAGTGCATTCAAGTTTCGTTTGAAAGGACAGAATTCACAAAAACGTTTGGGTACATAGGTCAGCTACTCGATCCGACGCAACATTTTGATACCGCAACGTATGGAAGCTCTCTACTAGCAAATGGCATTACCACAAGATAGGTTACCAGCTGAGTAAAGGATGAGTGGGCGCCGTAACAACGGAGGATCCCCCCGGACAATGGCAAATATCCGTGCATTCTCCGTATATAGCGTGTGATTTAATATGCACAGATATTAGGTTGGTGCAGGAATAATTGCTGTCCTTTTTATTTCAAACTCTGATGCTTATCTTTGAACGAACTTCTGTTTAACTGTTTATGGAATGTATTTCTTAAAGGGCGAAATAGGTTCTATTGAATTATGCTATTGGTTTTCCTTTCACTGCTTATACTCGTTTCTTTTGGACACATAATATCAGAAAAAGCAAACTGAAGCGATTTTATTCAACATGTAGAAAACAGTGAAACTGCTTACATCGTCAGCCAAGTACCTGTCCTATGATCCGTCTGCGCGCAATACCTTTTGAAAAATGAGTACAGTCACGGACATTCTTCTGTGGCTTAGATAAACAAGGGTTGTTACTGAAAACAAAGCTCATAGCACAAATTGGCGCTCATTTATTTTCAAGCGTAGATGTTGCTTTCGGGACATGTCTGGCCCGCTGTTCTGCGTTTCAATAAATGGCTAAAGAGAAGAGGCACGATGTGGCCAAGATGGGCAGTTCTAAGTCTTAAAATCAGGGCCGCGACAGTGAATAGGGTAAAAATAATTGCAGCTATTGTTACTTCACGCTCAAATGCATGCTGAGAATAAAGCTTGTCGTAATCGCCTTTTGAAACTTCGTAACCTATTATTCATGTAAGGAAAGCGTCTAGGACATTTTGACGGGGCTGTTTAGAAAACAAAACATTGTTAGGCGGTGGGACATTTTCGGGGCGGGACAGAGTTCACGTAAAACAACGGTTACTACGCTTAAAGTAAGAAGCTTTGAAGGCTATGAAAGTTTCCAGCAGACTTAAGTGATTCTGGCGCTTTATGATGCTGCATTGCGACGGAGGCATTAACTTGAATTGACATAACTTAGCTTAAGCAATTTAAATTGAGTACACACTTATGGGACCCTGTTGTTTGACAGCAGGACAGTGTGACTTGACACTAGTGAGAGTTTTACGATCCATGTGCAAAGTGATTTAAAGCTTCTGAGGAGGTCTTTAAGGCGGTATAAATTGTATTCACGCAGCTAAGCTTACGGTTAGGTCTACGAGTTTTACTGGATACGGAATAAAGACTGAGCGCAGATTTCCGAGACTCTGCTGCTCTCAGAGATTGAATTGACCCAGCTCAGCATAAGGTGAGGAATAAAAGTTTTGTTTGTTGTAGGCTAAGTATATAATTAAGACTCATGCTGGCTATTGTAATTCTGATAGGATTCAGGAACGATGACTGACCGTTGTGGTGGAGCAGCTTGGATCGCTACAATTGTGTTCTATGAATGCGCTTTTTTAAAACGCTCTTGGGTGGCATTCACGCCACGCCGCAATGGAAATGCCCCGATATACCTTGTTCAGAATTCCTACTAGCATTCTCACTGGTTCTTCCGCTCTGGGATTTACTGCAGCAGCTACTGGGATAACTTCAACAGGTGCTGGAATCACTTGCGTGGAAGTGGAAATTCACCCCCTTCGTGACTTTGTTAGTTCCCACGGAGGAATGAAGCCACACTGTGCTGTTATGAGACTATCTGCTTCTCTCTGTTTCACGGGGACAACAAACTTGCCATATTGACGCTTCCTACTATCTACACAGGGTAACCGGGAAGTGAGTCGACGATTTTAAAGAACTCCAAGCACAGTGGGAAGTATTTGAAGATTAAGCCGACACAGGACGTTCAGTACTGACCATGAAACAGACTGAGGCTGTACTAGAGAAGTAAACTGGGGGGACATACCCCCTCAGTTCGTTTGCTCCGCAGGATGGCACAACCCTGCTGGCAGATGGCTCGTTTGCCAGTTCGTTACTCGCTTACAAGTTCATTCAACCCGCTATCTGGCTCAGTCAGCACGCAGGGTTTTCAGCTCTCGGTCACTCTTCTTGTCCTTCGTTTCGTCCGTTAGTACCAGCCGCCGGGGCCCCTGCCAACAAGCGGAGCAAACGAGTAATGGTGATACGTCCCCCTCGCAGCTCAGTGGAACAGCGTCGGCCCCTTTCATGGTCACAACTGAACGTCTCGTGTTGACTGATATTTCCGGTACGAATGTAACCTTCAATAGCTCCCACCGCGCTTGGAGTTCGATAAAATCGTCGGGTCACTCCTCGGTCGTCCTGTGTAAATTGAAGAAGGCGTCAGTATAGCAAATTTGTTGTCCACACGAAGCCGAGAGAAGCGTGCCAACAGCTGGTATATGTTCGCGTCGAAAGACTACAATAAGCATTCCCAGACGACCAAGTTTTGGCGTTCTGACAAGGAATATTCATAGGACTGCAGGACGAGGCTTCGTACCGCTTTGGAGACGAACGAAGTCGTGAAGGAAGTGAACTTTAGAAAAGCACATTCAAACAACGAGAGTGGTGATCCAAGCGGCCAGCTGTTCATCGTCACGTTTGAGTCTTACTAGACTTATAGTGCCTAACAGCAGCTTTAGTCACTGGGCCTATAGCCAATAAAGCTCCTACCCATTGACCTTATGCCGAACTGTGGCAATTCAACTTATCTTACCTGCAGCAGCGGTCTTCAGAAATCTGCGCGTAACCTTTATTCTGTATCTGATAAATCTTGTTGGCCTAGCCGTAAGCCTAGTTTTGTGAGCACAACTCATCCCGCCGTCAAGACCTGCTCAGAAGCTTTAGGTACCTCAGTCTATGGTCGATAAAACTGCTACCGAACTCTAAGCCCTCTTGAGTCAAGTTAACTTATCCTGCTGTCAAGTAACAGCCAACTTACACTTTGAGGACTTCCGCTAAGATAGACCTAGCAATAATGTGCGGTTAATACACATGCTAAATTCCAGCAACAAATGTACTCTTATGGTTTAATTGCTTCGTCCTTAGCTCGTAAGGCTCCTTAGTCCTTATCATTAATCGAGGATACGACAATTCAGCTTGTCCCCGTCAAGCACCAGAGCTGCGCATTTCTGCTGAGAAGCTTAGCTACCTGTAAATCTTCTAATTTTGCGATTAGCAGCAGTTCTAATAACTGAAACTACGCTCCGCAGCCAAAATGTCCCTACGTCAATACGGCCTGTCAAAATGTCATGCTTCAATATGCTCGATCCATTTCGTAAAGTCTGAAAAATACAAAACAGTCTCTTCCGTCCACGAATAAACTCTGATGCGCATACTGAATGGACTTTTATTAAACTGTGCTTATGCAATAGGTCTTTAAACAATTTTACGCACGACATATTTTTTGCTGAGTGTAAAAGATAGACAAAGCTTTCGGAACGTTACTAATCCTCTAGTCATTGTTGACAGTAACGACAAATAGCGGTAAGAAAACTGCCATGGTACGGTAAAGCGCCACAGCTTAAAAAGGGAGCTGCGAGTTTATCACTGTCAGATGAAGCTTAGCTGACCAACGCAGTCAACTCCAACGGAAAGCATGCGACGAAGAAAGACACACATATTACAGCAAAACCTCCGTATCCGCGGGGAGATACGGGTCACTGTGGACGATAGTAAATGCTTTACGAACGCGTATGTAGTCTGACTTTAACATGAATACATATTAGATTCGTGAAAAAATAAATCTGTTTTGTTGACACTATCACTGATGTCCACTTCATCAGGTAGGTGGCCATCGAATCAGTGTTTCCTGAGGGACAGGTCAGCGAACTTGTGCTCCACCGAGGTAGCGAGCCATCGAACCGGTGTTCCTTCAGGTTTCCTCGTCAACGAACCGGTGATCCTCCTGGGAAGTCGGTCAGTGAAAGCGGACGTCGAGCCAAGAGATCTGATTCACAGGCTGCCATAGCATCCTAAGTTGGCCGGCGCTTCGTTGCCTTGTAACCGCCAGGGGATCCGTACAGACGCTGACAACGGTACACTATCTCAGTGCTTTCTTTGAATGAGGCTCATAATACTGTGCAGCTATTTACCACCAAAAATTTATTGTGCAGCAGAACCTCTGTAAATCATCGATGAAGAAGCATATGGCGCCACTAGCTTGTCGCCCTCTAGCAATGAGGAGTCGCACACTCCTAGCAACTTCACTCGTCTGAGCAATGAGTGTAGGCGGTGTCATAAAAGACATGGCAACCCATAATAACCCTACCAGCAGGATTATTTTTAATGATTAGTTCGATTCGCAAAGAAGAAGTTCCAGGAACCGGTTTTACTTCCTACGCAAGCTGCTTGTTACGTAATATTAGATTGCATGGGCGGAGGAGAGAGAAATTGCGGGTAAGTGCTATGACTGTACCTATAAGTCTCTTCGATTGCGTTATCGCCTCATTACAGTTCACACACAGTCCTATGGCAACGCGACTGCATTTAGAAGCCTGCTGCTGGCAATGGAATCACATGGTCAAGATGCTCGCTTGTTATTTATTCATCTGTCGTATTATTAATAATACTGTGCGCTCTTTTCGTTTCTTCTTTCCAAGACTGGCCCTCACCTCCAACGTAACTTCTCCATTCTTCAAAAAAATCAAGTTGGCTAAATAAGGCTTTAGCTCATTGATCATCAGTTCAGTCAACATTGCTCTCTGGAAAGCTACTTAACTAACAAATTCATCCACGTTTTGCCATCAACTTGCCCAAGCCTTCTTGAAAGGAGAATGCCGAAAACCGCGTCACTATAGCACCATATAGGCGTACTTGCACAAAATTCAGCTAGGCAACATCCATTTCAACAGTATGCCAGTCTAGCACTGTATAAAAAATTAGCGTTTAATCGCTTAACGCATATGCATTAATTTTATCGAGTTGATAAAGTGGTACAGCACCACAAGCCGCCAAAATGGGGAAATACCGTACCCACTGAAAATAATCTACAAGTACGTCGTTGAAATGCACAAGTCGCTCAACGTTAGTGCATTGTATTAGTTATACAATTTCTTTCAGAGAAAGCAAAACAGTTGCACATGATAAGGGAGCACAAATCTTCGCAAAGCTCTATAGCAAATGAAAGGCCTAATTGAACTAATTCATTTTCTTCGATCGTGATAGATTATTACTCAACGGTGAATACACTGTTTCAGTTTCTTGCAGCAGGCCAATACTAATTAAACCGCAGTTTGTTAATCGCTTGAAGCTTAGCAAAAAAGCGTCTGAGATTTGTATGAGAATGGCTATTAGCAGTAGTCAATAGATTTTGCATCAACTAGTCCAGTAAGGAGCTTTCATAAGGACGAACAGATCAACTTTCGCCATCATTCAATTCTTTGATCGCTTAATTTCTTGCAGCTAAGTAGGATTTTCGTGCGTGCATATCGAGAGATATAATACAGCTGATCACTGGTAGACAGAGCTTAGAGCCTATTAGCTTATAGCACTTAAAAAGCACTCTTCAATTCATTCTCAGCATTAAAGAAAAGTTCTACCAACTGAAGCAGTGAGCCACCACTTAGCCACTAGCTTAACTGTACAAATGTAGTATTGATCATCAATTTTGCAACGAACTTGTTGTCCATTGAATAAAACTCTTCCTCTTCTCCGCCTAAACAGTTTTGCACTGCTCATTGCTGCATAAATGAGCACATAACCAGCATAGTCTTGGTTGGTAACACATGGACGTCGCTGACGTGAATTCTCTTTACGTCGTTAGGCAGCCGTATCTATCTTTCAGTGCTTAATCGAAGTATAACTGAATAGAATTTTTTAGAGAATGAACGTCAAACTAACAGACAAACAATGAAGTGTAAAGCCTGTAATATCAAGATCACAAAAGGTTTTCATGATGTTCTTCAGTAACGGATTTTTGCCTGTTGCTGTTGACGTCTGTGCTTAAACTACGCAAATGCCACTGTCATATTTTCGTTTCGAGACATTTGTCTTGTATTTTCTCAGTTTGCTCATCCATTCATTGATTGGGCATTTGCGCAGTTTTACTATACAGACAAACGACAATGAGTATAAAAAGCCCTGACTGAAGAACGTCAATGAAAATACGCACTCTCGTTTAAGGATACCGAGTGTTCAGCGTCACACAAGGTTGCGAAATTTAATCTCAGCCAAACTGGCGACTGTAAAGTACGCTGCATTATCAAACATACGACGCAGCTTAGTACAAGCTGATTGATTTTGCTTTTTGAAAAGACGCAACACTGCTTAAGACGCCAGCAGTATATAACTGACAATCCACCAATCATGACGATAACTAGAATAATGTTCCCAATAATTATTTTTGCACTTCGTAACATAAGTTTCCCGTATGTGATATAGTGCTACTGTTATGGGAAGACGCCAACGGCCATACAGAATCGATCAATAAACCTCAGATCGGAATGAAATGGAATGCCCCAGGTCGGTATTTGCGCGATTTCGCAATGACGTACAAGAAATATTAAGTGCACATAATCGCACGTTGTCTGACGTTCTCCTATTGTCCATTGTTTCTTTGTTTTGCTAATTTTTCAAGCTAACGTGTACCTGATGACACCGTACCGCCTCTCCGTTGCTGCTTATGAGTCACAGTAGTTTGACCATGCTTCCAAAAAACGTTGGTGCGAATGAGAATAGACATTAACTTGAATTAGGCGTAAATTTTAAAAAACTTTAAAATCCTTCTTCTTCTTCTTCTTCGTGACGGGTACTGTTTAGAACTTCCTTTTCTTTTTTCACTAAAGGACCCGTTCGTAGGTGAAATCCTTTTATCGATGTTACAGGCGAAGGTTTCGGTCAACCTAGACCTATCAACAGCTTCTTTTGTCATGCGCCCAGTCAGCCATTCAGAGATGCAAGCGCCCTTTCAAACCAACCGCGGCGGTTACACCAACGAAAGATGACAGAGGACCTGTTTTTCGCAACAACCAATGTGTTTGAACAGTAGGGGTTTTAAGCTTCGCTCCCATGTACTTGCTTCCCAACATAAGATCTAAATTATAAACCAAATCCGTTATGAAGAAAAAAGGCTTAAAAGGTTTACGTGCACATGTGCACTTGGAACGGCAGCGGCAGCAGGTGAAACTGGCTATTGGATAAAGGAAAAAGAATGATGGAAGAAATTTGCGAGTGATGCAATGCCGAAACAGGAAGGTGAAATGTACAAACGGTTAATAAACTGTTCCTTTACTCGCAAGAGATACTATGTCTACGATTAAACGAAAAACCTGACCTCTACATGAATGCAAAGTTTGCTGCCACAAAAGCACGAAGAAAGCATACGAAACAACTTGCTCTCGTCAATGAGTGGCTGTCACAAAAGAAAAATGCTTAGTCAATGAATTGATCCAGTTACCTATTAATAGTAACGACGCGAACGACTATTCGAACATGCTCATTAGTACGCAGCTTTGAGAATCAATTTCTGTGGTCAATCAGCGTCAATAATTCAAGGTATAACTCGGAGGATTTGTTCGACAATGCGATATGCGATCAGTTAGATAGAAGAAGACAACCACAAGTAAATGCGTCAGGATCCTACATCCACCATTACCGTAACTTCATCTCGTATGCGACATTCATTAGAAATAAGGCATTGAATATTTCCGTTCCCTGAAGCTCACCACTTTACAGGTTTAATGCCATAACAAGTATAAAAATTCGAAGCTTTCAGCACCAACAGGTCCGGTGTTCGGCGAGAAAAGGGGCTTTTTCATTTCCTTTTATATTATTCAAAGTGCTGCAGAAATTTTATGTTCAAGTTCCCATGAGGTCTGTAACTCGCGCGTGTCTTCTATTATCTATGTATTATGTTGGCGCAACAGTTGCAATGACATTTGCCTATCAACCACTTGTTACACATTGATATACCCTGTACCAACAATTCTGCGAAAGTTAGTATGAGCCGAAGGAACAATGGCAGCAGTTCGCGACACTCGAACATACTTCGGTAAATTAGAACATGCCATGTAACGACTGTTCTACTAACTTTCATCAAGCCCTATAGGTGATGTAGGTCAAGGAGTAAGACATAGAATGGTCATCTTTGGCATGCCAATTTTCAAACTTCTCGTGGAAACGCACTGGTACGTACACACAAAAAATCACTAATTCCCCTAACCCCATCGTACGTGTCTTCCCAGTATCCCGTTGTATCTTACGTGGCTGTTACGGATATGACAGGTGAAGCATATTTTATAAAACCCAGATAACAAGAACATAAGTAGCTCCAAATATCAAGCTTTGGCAGCTAGTACAGTAATGTGGCAATAATTCCCAAAACCAGTTATTTAAAGACATTTCTGCATGTTTCACTAGCGCAATGATAAACAACAGGCGAACAAAGAAAAGGTAAGAACAAACACAACTTTTGGCTTTTTAATCGACAGAAACTGAACCGAACAATGCTGTCATACTATGTCGATGCCACCTTAGGCTTGCGCTGACTCTTTGGCAAGCCCTCCTGGAAATTGTGGCTGAAAAAGGAAACAGATATTGGCAATGGCAGTTCAGAGGTGATTAGCTACTCAAAAATAGCAACACACGTAAACCAGAAGAAGGCAAAAAGTTTAAAAGACCCTAACTTACTAGAATTTGCGCCGAACAACTTTAAGATAACGCATCCGTCCTGTGCCTGTTGTCCGGCGTCGCAAAGCCTTCTTGCTCCAATTATCTATAAAGCATAACTGTAAATTGCATTGAAGCTGAAAGCACTGCTTACAGCGACGCATCTTCTTCGCCGGATATCCACAAGATGCACATCGACTTTTCTGTATGTGATATGATGACTTTCCGCACCGACGGCATAACGTATGCGTTTTGTTGTGACGCTTTCCAAAACTGGAAGTACCCTTCGTCTAAATTATAAGAAAATTACTATGGCACTTTTAAAAATAACCGAAAACTACCATTGCTTCCTGCTAACACTAGGACGCGTCCCCTGTACAGTAAACCAACACAGTGCATGCAAGTAGCACTACCGTCTGCAGGAGGTACGCTTTTATTCTTACACAGTGATTAGTAGAGAGGCACCTGTTTTGATTAAAATTGAAGCTCCCTGTAATTATCGTTTTGTTCCATTTAGCACACCTTAACATTACGAACTACTTATAGTTGAGAACTGGTTTTTTCTTTTATATGGATAAATTTTCCTGTTAAGTACAAAGTCTTCAAAGAATTCTCCGGTTCCGGGTGTACACAAAATGAACTTGTCAAAACGTCCAGTATATTACAGCGAATTTGCTACGCGATATGAGTTGTACAAAGGGCACTCAAGAGAACATCTTTTTAGTACGGAAGCTTTATCGTGAGACATCAGTTTTTCTGGGCTAATATACCAGCTTAAACATGGAGAAGTTCAGCATGTCGTGAAACATCAAGAAAGATTGCTACCTAAATTTTAAACAATCGCTAAGTTCATATTAATACCTGACTACGATCGTTAACCTTCTTACTGTTTTAGCCGTCGTAAGCCATCTGAATAAGTTATGTGGTTGTTTTACCGACGAGCGGTTAGTTGCTCCAGTTTGCTTATCACCAGAAGGCTTATTTCGAAAAAGTCATTTGAGGACGTTGTAATGCCTGTTGCCGTCCAGTCTTCAAGTGCTGCCAATGATGTAGGTGCCGATTTTGGCGGCGAGCTGACGAAGCAGGGAATAGCCGAGGTTCTTGGCCAGTTTGCTTCGCGAACCATTATACGGAAACTGAGTGCAGAGTATGGACTGGGTGGGAAGTTCTTTCAACAAGCCATGGCTAGCTTTCGGCGATTCTGTCAAGATTCTGCTGTATTGCCCGTCGATTTGCATTTGACGATTTCTGACATTCTTCAAAGTAGCAGGCATGTAGATGATTTGTTCCCGTTATTTCTTAAGCATGCTCGACAAGTATTTCCTCATCTTGAGTGTCTGGAAGAGCTACAAAAGATTTCTGATCTTCGGCTTCCGCAACATTGGTACCCTGAAGCACGAAGCCTGCAACGTAGGTTTATTTTTCACGCAGGACCTACGAATAGCGGCAAAACCCACCAGGCTTTGACGTGCTTCATGTCTGCCCAAACTGGCGTCTATTGTGGACCCTTAAAGCTTCTTGCTACCGAAGTTTATCATCGATGTAATAATGCTGGCGTTTCGTGCGATTTAATCACCGGTGACGAGCGATGCTACGGCAATGGGCATTCTGCAGGTGATCATATATCTTGTACAGTTGAAATGTTAGATACAAGGACTCATTATCACGTAAGCAAGAACTCTCGTTTAATAGTTGCCTTTGCAAAGCTTGGGAATCTTTCCATTTAGGTTGCCGTCATTGACGAGATACAAATGCTTCGTGATCTCCAGCGTGGCTGGGCATGGACACGCGCATTACTGGGAGTTCATGCAGACGAAGTTCACCTTTGCGGTGAACCTGCCGCTGTGGAGCTTGTGAAGGAGCTCTTACAGCCAATTGATGAGAATGTCGACGTAAGAATATACGAACGCATGACTCCACTGGAAGTAATGAGTGAGCCCATTCATTCGGTATCTGCAGTGCAACCGGGCGACTGCATTGTTGCATTTAACAAGAATGACGTATTTCGTATAGCTAAACAAGTGGAAGCAGAAGGCCATAACGTCGCAATGATATATGGGAGCTTGCCTCCAGGAACTAAACTTGCTCAAGCTCAAAAATTTAATGACCCTGACGACCCATGCGACGTGCTCGTCGCAACAGATGCCATTGGCATGGGTTTGAACCTGAGCATCAAGCGGGTAATTTTCAACTCATTAGTTAAAGTCTCGTTGAATGAAGCAGGCGACAAGGAGTTGGAACCAATAACTACGTCACAGGCATTACAGATTGCAGGGCGTGCTGGTCGTTATGGTACTTGTCATTCTCATGGTCAAGTAACGACGATACGGGCCGAAGATTTGTCTTTGTTGAAGAGTCTTCTATCCCGACAGCCGGAACCCATCAACAAAGCAGGTCTTTTTCCCACTTTGGAACAAATAGAATTATTTTCCTATTATCTCCCGAAGGCCACCTTATCCAACTTGTTAGATATTTTCGTCAGTTTGAGTGCCTTGGACGAAGATCACTTCTTCATGTGCAACATTGATGATCTAAAGTTTCTGGCAGATATGATAGAACATGTACCTTTAGCACTTCGCGTGCGGTATCTCTTTTGCCTCGCACCGATCAGTCGAAAGAAACCATTTGTCTGTGGCATGTTCCTGCGGTATGCTCGTAAGTTTAGCCGGGGCGAGCCGCTGACCGCCGAGTGGGTGCAAGTTACTTTGGGTTGGCCTTTAAGTGTTCCCAGCAAAGTATCAGACCTTATGCATCTCGAAGATGTCTTCGACGTTCTCGATGCTTATTTATGGCTCGGCTACCGTTTTGTTGATATGTTTCCTGACATGGCTCAAATTCGGGCAATGCAGCTAGAGCTTGATGTTACTATTCGTGAAAGTTTGGAACATATGAAGATGCTTTCTTCTAAGGTGGCGGAGACGCATTATTCCGCGGACCGCCGTTATATTGCCAAGACGCATGAACAAGTGGGAACGCAAGGCGCTAGTGTCATCGAATCCCTAATTCGACAGGGTCTACTTACTCCGAAGATAGTAGAAGACATACGGAAGGAAATTCGGAATGAAGGTCATGTATCAAAGAAAACCACTCATAGTAAAGGACGAAGCAGGAAATGATTTCCGAGGTATCTTTGATCGTGACAGACTCTTGATATTGTGCCGTGTTGTACAAACGACAGGCAAAATGCAGTAATTCTATAAGTACAAATCAAATGTGTTTTCCAACAGCGACGATTCTTACATTGCACTCCTTGATATTAAGCATAGCGTTGACATGAGAACTGGTGTAAACAAGATTCTACTGACTAGTAGCCATCCGTGTGCTGTTTTAAATGACCAGATGCAGGTGGGTGGTACCATGCTTCTGCACGTGTAAAAGGTAATCATGGAAGTGCAAGAATGCATCTCCCATTTCCAAAGAATGATTTACGGTATCATTAATACAAAGTTGGCCTTTCCGACTGCTCATTCCTTTATTAATAGTAAGTATAGGAAATCCATGCAGCGTAAGCAACTGGGTCCTATAGTCCTTGAATTGCTGTGTATGCCCAGCTGGTGATGGATTGTAAAATCCCAAACCTCCGCATTAAAAGGTGACATTCAGAACTGAATAGTAAGGAAAACGTAGAAAATAGTTGTTGCTTACATTTTTAAGGCGATGTTTAATTGAGAAGCATGAAAATAGGCGGAATACGTTACGCATTGAAATAGGAAATTAATTTATGTACGGTCCGGTATAAATTGGTGCAAATCGCTTACTGATAAATTTCTGGACTTGTGAAAGTTGCGTCTTCCTTTGCTGCATGTTTTCTAAATAGGAAAAAGACCTTTTTGCAACTGGTAATGGTTTCTCGGCGGCGCGCTTAGGAAGTACGTACTAATGCAGTATGTTCTGTTTGTGAAAGGAAGCGTGAAGCTTCATTTATATATGTGCGAACTTCTCTCGCTCAAACAGAATATTTTCATTGTAAAGTTTTTATATGATGGGACCCGTTAATAGCAAAGTATTTGCTCTGGAGCTTTCGGGTCCTCTCTTGACCCGTCATCAGGGTAGATTCAATCTAATGAGATTTCCACGAATTCTTTACCGTTGATGACGGGTCAAGAGAGGACTCGAAAGCTCCAGAGTAAATACTTTACTATTAACGGGTCCCACCATATAAAAACTTTACAATGAAAATTTACGCTACGTATTCAAACAGAATAGGCTTTATTTTTGCCGACAGAGCTTCCGGACCTTAAGTGAACCGCCAACAGACAGAGCTGTAGAATCTGACTATAAAATCCCAGCTAATGCTACATGCTTTTGTTAAGCGATGACTGGAAGCGTGGTTTAGGCTTTGAAATGCTCCTAACGAAACGGACATTTTGGTAACCTGTTATTGGCCTTATGTTGAAAATGTGGCATTTTAAACGGTTTCTTCAAATTCATTATTATCTTATGCAGAGATAACCGTTTTTATTAAAGTGAAAAAATATACAGTGAGCTTTCGGGACCAGAGCATGCCTCAGCATTCTTGTGTACACCTTTAACACAGCGCTGCCGACAACCGACAAAGGAAGTGCAATTTTCTGACAGCAATGGCAGTCTTCCCTATGAATCGAAGATTGTGAATTCAGGTCGTATAAAAGGGTTTGTCCTTGAGCCATTTTCGTCAGCAGCTAATTCAGAGAGAGTGTAATTCAAAATAGACCAGCATGTGCGGCCAAACTTCTGCTCGACTTCTTTGCTCACGTACCATATATTCTTTTCATTATGAATCAGCTTAGCTACAATAAACGTTTCTTACACAATTATTACACAAGTAACTTGTTGATATCATTTCAAAGACTCAGTGACTTTAAACAGTGACAGTGCAAACTAGAAGTGAATGACGTAAAATGGAACGTCCTGATGGCGTAACGTTAGTGACTTCAAGCCTTCAAATTTCTCCTGCGCAATTTCTTTTGCTGAACTATTCCAAGATCTCCTTTTCTCGACACCTGCCATTCCATTAATGTTAACGCAAGGAACTCCTCGTTTGCCAAGCAACATTCAACAATTTAAATGCCCTTAAATGGGACATGTTTGGTATTTCTTCACTGGAGCGCTTAATTTGCTCAGCAGTTCTTGGAGGCCGGTTAACGCTCGATTCCACACCAGTGAAGCAATCGTGAACTGTAGCTGCGACACTCCTGCACGTTGCATTGCCATAGTGCGGTGATAGCCACTTCACATTTAAGACTTGTTAAGAATCTGAAGCATTTCGTATCAAGCACGTTCGCAAAAGCAACATTGAAAAACTCTGAAGCATAGAAAAATGAAAAGATAATATGCTGAATCTGCCGTGTGCACTGTCTAATGCACAGGAAACATTGGTCCTTGATCAGCACTTCATGCCGCGCACAGGCCTTCTGCAAAATGCCATCACTTGAGGAACGGGCATTCACTGCTTCAGCAGGAAGCATTTTTCACATCTTGCAGCAGGGAGATGTGCATGCCTTAACACTGAAAAAGTGCAGCAGGTTGTGTTTACCATGAGTCAGCAGGTCGTTCGCTGACCTTCCATACGGTTCAGCGGAGCAGTAATAGGAGTGTATGTTCTATATGACGGTGGGGCAAAGGGACAGAAAGAGGGTAAAGCAAACTGGACTACGGAATGCCAATGAACTTCCATTCGCATAAATTTAAATTGACTCACAATAGCAAGCTGTCATAGTTAGGCGACAACCGGACGGTCAAAGGAAGAGTGACTCGTAACCTACATACAATTCAGTTGGCCGTGCGATTTGAACTTCATTTTTCTTCACTACTCAATGACACAGGCGTGCTGTGATGCTTTGAACTCGCTTTTCTTATTGATTTGGAGCTTTCCATTTGTGCATACTTACGAAACTAATTTAAGCGATGATCATTTCAGAATCAACAGTAAGCCTTAAACCGCTATTATGCGAACTATAGGAAAAAGCATTTCAGTTTCGGCAAAATGTCGTGATGGAGCCATGATGATAAAGTTAGAAACGGAAACTCCCTTCTACGGAACTATTCACACATACGGACGTGAAGAGATCTGTTACGCAGCAGGTGAAAGAAACAGGGAAACACATTTCGTCATAAGTCTTACAGACTTGGTAGAATGTGGAATTCACTATGAATGGGTATTTGGTTTAGCGAACTCGTGTAGATACTTTACATATCAGTTGAAGGAGCATGAACATTATTGGGTAATAGTCGTGGTCCGGCAGCATCGCTGGATAGTCACAGATAACGACAAAATGTTCAATGTGAGCTGCACGACGGGCAAAAATCCTAACCTTCAACATGAACAGCCAGACTTCAGAATTGCTTTAGTTGAAAAGGAAGAACCGCTAAGACGGACTCACTTTGGCAAAACTTACCAGCTAAAAGTTTGGTCCATCAACGAATCACGTAAGGTCATTACTAAAAGAATGAATGAAAAATTACATAATTGTAGACGTTCACTTCAACGTAGTCGAGTGTGAGGCCTATTCTGGGAAGAACTACAGTGTCGTCCTAATCGGGTAAGACAGAATATGCTAATATCTCTGAAATTCAAACTGGTTCAAACGGGTTGATTTAATATACCTTTGATCCTAAACAAGGAGGGTAGGACAAATGGTATGTTCAAAGAACTATTTCTTGTGGAACGACTATTATGTAGTCTACGGTGAATGAGCTAATGAGAGAATGGGAGCACCCACTTTTGAAAAGGTCCCTCTAATCTGGTTAAACTCCGACTGAAGAATTTCTGGGCTGCATATTCCAATTGCCTGATCTTTCATGCCACACAACATTCCATTACTGAACGTGGATGGTGAGATGAGTAATGAAGGTATCGATCTGCATGAGTTGATTTTCTGTAAACGGTGGTTTTTAACCCATCGTTGATACTGGCGATCAAAGCACTAAGAAAAGGCAGTTGCTTGTTCTTTTCTTTTTCCGTGGTAAAAATAATCAGGTTGGGGAATATGCCGTTCAACATGTTTAAGAAAAGTCCTTCTCACCACTTTTCATAGTGGGGAAGGCGTCATCTACGTATCACTTAAAAAGGCGCGTCGCAAAAAAGAAAAAAATTAGGAAAGATTAAAAATGACATTGTCAACATACAGAACGATAAGAATATACATGAACCTGTACGTGCCTGACACATTAATAATACATCTAAGATGAAATGGGTACTAAGTCGATCCTATTTTATAAAACTTATGTAAGTTTAGTTTAACGGATATCACCAAAGCGGTGGCGAACAAGCTCCGCGCCAGCTGATGTCAGACCGCAGCAACAATGAGAAATTTTACTCCAACTGACGCCACAAGTTCAGCAGAAGCTATTTTTTGCGCGCCTTCGCTTGAAATCTTAGAAATGTCACCTATAAGGACTAAAAAACTTATATCTACTTTCAGCAACAATGCTGAGCATGGTTTGCTCTCTCAGTTCAGGTATGAAGGAAACGTGGCAATAGCAGAATTTCCTTCGATGTTCCGCTTCGTACATAATAAACTCATTCACTTCCAATGCATTGTTGAATATCAGGATGAGCCACAAGTAAACAGGCAGTCTTCAAACGGGAACTATAAATTTATGCTTCAAACATATTTCAGATCAACTTTGATATATTCGCCGCAGCATCAGGGAACAGAGGTATTCCCATGGCAGCAGACAAGAAGAAACCAAGGTTACAAGCGCTGACTAGCACAATGGTTATGGTTGCATCGCCTGAGTACGAGACAGGTCAGCTGGAAACTAGATTATGTGAAACTTACTTCACGCTATTGCCCCTACCTTCGTTTAGGAATATACATGTATCCAGACTGCGATAACGCTAACTTCATTCAACTGTCGCTTTGCGTAATTTTGGCAACAATTTTCGCCATCGAGACCACGATTTACTGGTATATGAAAATCAACAACGACAAGGATAAAAGCGTAGACGTAAAAACCTACCCCAATAGCGGCGATGACTCGAAACAGCAGTGTAGTAGGAGGAAATTTGTAGTATCTCCAGACAATCTTACTGAAAATCATGACAGCGGCTGCGATTGCTGCAGCTTATATGAAGTGCCTTCCCGACTCCATGGATAAAATTGAAAGGAATTTCCTCATGAATACAATGGTACTTTTTGATCCCACTAATAACAGCACTTGTTTATTCTGCTTATGTCTTTCAGCTCGAAGCCAAAAGGCACAAAGACCATCCTCCATTTAGCAAACCTCGCTAATTTATCGTAACTGAAAATAAACTATGTCGTCAAAATTAATTCAAAGATAAACGTATCAGAACGGACTTGTTCCCTGACTTCAGCGTTAAACTAAACTACGTGGCCTATAGATGGGTGTCTACCAGCGTTGTTTAAGAGACGCTTGCATTGGCCATATAGGAATAGTGCGACGTTCCTACATCATGTTGCGACCAATGAGATTTTTCTACCATTTTCGAAAATAACCTATTGAAAATCAAGTTCCCTATAACAAATTTAGAAACACAAGGCTTTATGGTAACGGGAAACTCTTACTCATCTTTCAAAGAGTGCAAAATAACCAAAAAGCTCAAGGCGAACAAGTCGCTGTCATCAATACAGCGGAACCTCGATCATAACAAACTCGAAGTTAACAGCCCTCGATTATAATAATTTGCTAAGGAGAACAATAGGTTACAGTACGACAGAAAGATGTGGAAATCGTGGCCGTTCGATCTCTTGGGACATTCTTTTTCTTCTTCTTACGCGCAGCTCTGACATGCTGCTATTGCTTTATGCCTAAACGTGACTGCTAGAACTCCGTTATCATACTAATATGCAATGTTTCTCGAGCGCGACTAAGAAATGAGAATGGAACCTGAGCATGGTTTGTTTCCGTCATTCCACCATCTCCGCTTTTGTTGTGTTGATTTTCGCGGTATTATAAGTTAAGCTTATCTGATGAGGGTTCAGCCGAAAGCGTCACGGCATTTTACAAGAGATTAGGCCTTACAGACTGCTGTTACATGGCTGCGACAAGTTAGGAGTCCATCAAGCAGACCATCTTGAGAAACTCGTGGAACAAGGTTCTTGGTAGGTCAGAGTCAAGGGCGGATGACGGTAGAGACGATAGGGAGGGGGTAGAGGAAATCGTCAGGATGTTAAAATCTATCTCGATATGCGGAGAGTGCGAGAGCTCTGAAGTTGAAGGGTAACAAGCAATCCTCCTCAAATAACTGCACTCACAAGTTTCGTTGGCAGGTGGCTGAGATCCGACTCAGAGGATCAGGGATTCCAAATGATGAACGATGAGGAAACCATCGAGTTCGTTTCGAACAAGGCCCACATGGAGGAAGACGAAGAACAGCAGGGCCATCGACTATCCCTTCGAATAATGCTGCCTTTCAGTACCTAGAACAGGCTCAGAGAGATGGTACGAAGCCCGAGAAGAGTGTGATCAGCACGTCCTTCTTTGCTTAAAAAGCGTCCGCGACCTCAGAGCTCAGAAACGCGAAATTACTCAGAAGCAAACGCGAATCACGGAATTCTTGAAGAAAGATTAAATTTTTGTTGGCGCTGTTATAGTTAACTTGAACTCAGCAGTCACGCAGCCAGGTTTCTTTAAAAAATGAAGCTTAAAGTACATGAAAACAGGGTAAACTGGTAGGGTAAGCAGACTCTCGATTATAACAAAAATTCGGAGATAACAACTACCCTCTGGCAAGTATTGTTGTTATAATCGAGGTTCCACTGTACTAGAGTTAGCAAAAGCAACGTTGTCATCCTTGACAGAAACGACTACATTGGAAAAACAGACTTTACAGCACATCAGGGCACGTCACCATTCCTGATATCCCACCTGAGTCGATCATCCCTTATACACCTTTCTGAGCACGGTACTTTCGCCGACAGCGCAACGCTGAATCAGTGTGAATCAAAAGGACACATACGCTGCGACGCCGAGCACTTATTGCTGAAAAAACCACACGAAAATTTCAACATATATAGAGCTTTACTGTTAATATAAAAAGGTTTTAAACATTAAAAAGTAAAAAAGCAAAAAACAAGAGTTTAATTACAGTTACGCATACACCCAAGTAAGGTGTACCCTTCACTACTGAGGTTCGTTACAGAACTAGAATGTTAAGAATGATTAGCAAAAGCGTCTGCAAAGCATTCGCTACGAAGTTTGGAAAAAGAATTCCCAAATGCCATAAGAGATTGCTTTTCGCTAAATGCAGTTTATAACACTCGGCGCAAACAAAATTGACAAGACTAATTATTACGAAATTCTTTGCTGTTATAAATTGATTACAAGTATATTCGCCGAGCCCTGGTATTCCAAGGGCGAACTTAAGATTAAATTATTAGAACAGCAAAGGCGTTGCCGAATACGTGCTATAAGAGATGTCGCAATAGCTTAGCGCTTGAACACTTCAGAAAATTAAAATGCTTTATCGTAATGTGAAATAGAGTGGAATTGCGTAGGAAAACAAGCTCAAACGCTCAAGGAGACGTTTGGCAAATCCTTAACGCCATCAGCATTTATCAACTGAACTTTCAATTCGCCGAGATCAATGATGAAACGTTTCTTCACCTAGAAACGAGTCTGAATCTTCTGAATGCCAAACGGTTCAGCTACTGCTTACCTCCATGAAACATTTTTTCACTATTTCTATGGCCTCGTCAATCGTCGCTTCTTAAAACAGGATTTCAAATAATGAAAATATGCGTGTGCACTTACCCTCTCTGTATATCCTGTCCAATATGCTGTAACAAAAGAATGCGCCATAGCCAAACATAACGTAATTGTTCGTGAAACAGGTGCCAAGGTAATCGATCAAAGCTACGTAAGGGCCAGACGTAGTGTCATAACCGCCAACAATAAAATTGACTAAGTGCGGATCCTAGAACGAAAAGCAAACAGTACTGAAGGCGAAGGCTTCACAACTGCTTCAGAAGGCTTCAGTTAACAGGGGGAATACAGAGCATTGATCTCGACGGAAAGCATCAATTTATGCAACACTCTGCTGAAGCCGAAGCCTTCCAGGTAATACAGGCATGCGAATGCATTTCCCTACTACTGCTCCTGTCTAAACTTTGTGCAGAATAGCGTGATTTTCAAGAACATTATAGAATCTAATGCGTAGAGAATATTTGCTCCTCGGGTAATTAACGCGATTATTACAGCTTACTACGATGCAAATAGCATGAACAAGAAAACAATTTTTATTTATGCGACAAATATGGTTAAGGTAAAAGAGGTACCTACCGCTGTACGCAGATTGCGAACAATTTCTCGTCGTGCAAAGTTAGCAACGCCTTTAGGACTCATTGGATAGCCTATAGCAAAGTTTGACTACGTCGAATGACAAGAGAAATGACCAACAGTACCGTTCCGCATTTCGTACAGAACCATGTTTTTGGCAATGTACTCGCCGAACTGATCCATATCACCACCGTCACCAACTCCGACCATGGAAGTTTTACTAGTGATTGGGAAAAATTTGTTGTCTTCTGTAAACGACAAAATTCAACATAAGGTCACACTTAAAGATTCAACCACAACCAGAACGTACACTGATACACCTGCATATTAACTGGAATACGGATTCGCATCAGTGCTGGTAAAATCAAATTTGAATGGTAGAAATAACTGGAATGACGAAGTATAGATGAAAATTTCTACAGGTAACTCTAGTCGACAAAGCAACACAACGAAAACAGGCAGATAGTGCCCGCTAATGAAACACCGCTAAGTTACGAGGATAGTCCTTGCAAACGAAATAACTTACTCAAAAGTCTCACAGAGCCATTGAAACGTTGAATAATTAGCTATATTTATTGTACCGTTATTTCTGCATTACAAAACTGGGATGACAACGAAAACAGCAATTGCTAAAGAGGACGACGTGCACGTTTATCTAAAGTTAAAAGGGTGCCATCTCGCATAACTTGCTGCGTTATTTGTCCCCTCATTGCAGAAGACCTCAATTTCACACAGTCTAAAAAAATTTAACGCTTGAGAGCGAAACGCAGACCGATTAACGAACGACAGCGGACTTCAATACTTCAAACCGTAGTTACGATTCTTGAAAAAAAAGAGGATGAAAAGGGAAGGCACACGCACCCCTTGATATGTTCCACACTTGTTGAACTGCAATGGTATCAGCAGCCAAAATCACAAACTCTCTTGTCTTCAGTCCAAACAGATAGTTCAGCATTGCTAAAAGATACCGGTAACAGTTCAAACATTCCAAATGCAAGCACATATAAGGTTAGTTAGGGGAAAACTGTTGAAGACTTCCTGAAGATCGAAAGGTAGAAGACATATTCCAGAAAATTTAAGATATGCACTTTCCTAAAACTGATACAGTATGAAGAGCCTCACGATGCTCATGTACAATGCCAAATTCCTCATAGCCGATAGCTAATGTTCCTGTCAGTTTCATCGTGTCTGACTGTTCCATCAAAAGTTACAAGAACATTCACATGTTCAAAGCGTATGATGACGATCAGCAAACGTTTTTTGCATAGGCATCTACTAGTAAAAACAAGAACACTAGTCGTACATGCTTAACCTGACACGGCATAGAAGTACATCTGTTCTTCTTCGACAGCAGCAGATGTTATGGACCGATTACTCTTAGCGCTTCGGGGGTACAGGACGATTGACCGCCGCCGAAAGAAGAGTATTTTGTTTCTTCTCTCTTCCCTTTAATTTTCCTGTGTTTGGTGTTACTCCATTATCCTTTCTGTTTCCACTCCCTTTCTTCTTTCCTTACTCCTCATTTTAATATTGTTCCCTGTTTTTAAAGCTCCCAGGAACTCTGTCTTTTAAAGTAATTAGAACACCCAGTATACTAAAATACTCGCTATCTGCCCATATTTATGCGCTGAAGACTGGAAGATGTTTTTCCTGAGAGCTTCGCACAATAAAAAATTTCAACGGGTCGAATCTCCGTAATTACGTTGTGCAAAATATTCAGCAGCTGTTGAATCTGCCGTCCATACAGAATTGAGCTGGCTATTTTTATCCAAGTTTCTTGGCAACACGGAGGAACGTGATACCTGGCTAACGCTAACGATGATTTGGTCAAAGCCAAGTACACCACTGGCGAGTAGGAAGGAATATAGCAACAGAAACGATCACTCCATTATGTTCAGAAAACAGACAGCTTAATTGTTTAAAATGCAAAGACTTTCACGAACTTAAAAGTTTTCCACTTCTTAGCCGTTCCGGATTATCGGAAATTGGGATAGTCAAGATTCGGATAATCAAGTTCCACTGTATTCCAGAACTCAGAAAAATCTAACTGTTTAATGAATGCGGTCATGCACATTCCGCATAGGGGCTTTCCTGCTGCATTTGCTGCTACTCTAATCAGCGCTGTTGTAATATATGATGAGAGAAAAGACTTCGCATACGTTAGCACCTTTACTCTTCAAAAGTGCAATGCATCAAAATGCAATGGGTTCGGCGTAGCCGGTTCGCTGCAACGAATTTGCACTCTACCGATACAAAGCACCTCGGACAGCTTGTGAAAGCCGCTGATATGCTTCATTGAGAATCACGGCAGGCGTCTGCAGAGTCTCTTCGGCTCGTCGCCTTACACTGGTGACACCAGTGTCACCACTTCCTTTGGCATTTATTGTATGGCAGGAGGAAAGGTCGCGAAAAACATCAATGTTTGATGTTCATCCGACTGCCACTGTTGGGCAACGAAACCAAAGTCTTGCTCAAAGTTCATATGCAACAGACGGTTCGCTTTGACAATGATGCTGCATATGCCCGGCTGGAAGCCGTGTGCGGCTGTCAGTCAAACGCGCCGCAGGTGCGCGGTTGAAAGGCGGATGCGGCATTCGCCAAAGCCTCAGCAGGTGTCCCAGCAGAGGCCCCATGCAGCTATTCGGCGAAGAATTCCGCATGAGTTCCGGGGGGTTGGGTGCAGCCGCTGGCCACCAGGTAGAACAGGGTGGGAAGAGTCGCTCTGCCACAGGACAACTGAACATAACCACGTTTGATAAAGTCGCAAAGGCAACCCGGGGTTCCTAGTACCACGTCGCAGCCTTTTCTGATCGACTAGTTTTGATACGTAAAGCTAACTCCGCCATACACATCGGTCGAACGGTATTGGGTTTTTCCCAGAAAATTCAAGGCAAAACCGTAGAAATTATTGAGAAGAAGCTCTCGGCCCTCTCCGTGGGCCGTCATCAGCGCAAAAAACCAAACATTCTTTGGTGGACGGATCCAGGTTCGGCGACGCAGTGGGAGCTCTTGTGTGTCTTCTGACGTGGACATTTGTCGAGTTGAGCCTTGACTCATCGAGGTTAAATTCACACGCGGCCGTGTCACATCAGAGCAACCTCCGCACCTTTGTCCTCAGTGGAAGCACAACATATATAGAATGACAGGAAAATCATTAAACCTAGCCAATGAACAGCCATGATCGAGCCTCTGCAAAGTTACTTACTCGTCGAAATCAACTACACAAGTATATCATGCACTTACAGCGACAGCAACAGTGGATGCACGGTCCGTCGCGCACGTTCTCTGTCATCTTGCCGCTTGCGAGGAATTAAAAAAGTAAGACTTCTTGAATAACCACATTCAAATTAAAAGAGTAAGACCTCCTGAATAAGACTTCCTGAACCTCATTCTGCATTTCAAAGCACATTTTACGCAATAACAGGCTGGCAACATCTGTTTACGAGTAAACGCATTTTTAGTATTGCGCAAAGCGTCATTTATGGCATAGCCTTCACGATTTTTTGCTTGCATGACACTTTCGGTATTTTGTGTTTCGGGATTTCGTGATTCAGGATTTTGTGCGTCGGGATATTGTGTTTCGGGATTTTGTGCCGGTCCCATCCCAAAGCTGGGTGAGTGGGTCGACTCTCACGCGATTAAGCAGTGGTTAGCCCAGAATTCAAAGAGGATTAACGGTGAGGTCCTGAACGCTGGGTGCCAATTCTTGCCAATGCCAGAAGCTATACATTCCCTCACGTTACTGTTTCTACAGGCACATGTTGAGTTTAATCCTCGATTAACCCTGCTTGACCCTATACACGTTCACGTTGACACCTTCGCACAAAGGCCACTGTTATGTATACTACCTTAACGGCGGCGAGCCAGTCGCCTACGAATGATTTATTGGCTATGGATGCGCATCTTCACACTCCTACGCGCAGGATAGCCAAGGTTTATTGCACTGTTTAAGTACATACCACGTTATATAATCGGCTGCTTTCCGCATACAAAGATACAGTATGATCGTCACCCATTCCGTTGTAGCTGTTCCTGCCGTTGTATCCGCTTTCTGCGCTACGTCTTCTTATTATACTTGGTTGTCGTTGAAAATGAAACGCCAATCGTCGCTGAGTGTTCAATAGTGGACTACTGCAGCAACGACAGCCATAATTCATGACAACTTCATGCCCTTTATTTCTGGGACGTTTGCATCCTTAATAGGCAACCGCATCATATGTCTGCCTCTACAGGAAGCAATCAATGCTGGAATTCAGGAGAAGCAATAGCGCTTGCAGACTGTTTTCCATGCAAAATCTTTGCTTCTTGCAATTCTCGTAAATAGTGAGATAGAATGACCAATCCGTTTCTTCGGTGAGCAACGTATCAGTGCGCTTCGCGTCATTATAAAATGCGTGACGCTGTTGGTGTGCCTTTTTCCGTCTCGCTGTCTGTTCCTGCCTTAGCTCCTCTAGTCTTTTTTGATCATGGCAAGCATACCTTCGAAGCGACAAAGGGAGAAAATGCCGCACCTTGGGCACTGCTACTGCTTTGATAAATTGGATGTCACAGGGACGGTCAAGTTCTGGCGCTGTCACAAGCGCCATTCTGACGACTGCAAAGCGAGAATCCGCACGCTCGTCGCCACAGGAGAAGTGATCAAACAAGTGAACCAGCACACCCACGGCGGCGATGCGGCTGGAGTCGAAGTGGCGACACTGGTCACCAGTGTAAGGCGACGAGCCGAAGAAACTCTGGAGACCCCTGCCGTGATTCTCAATGAAGCTTATCAGGGGCTTTCACACGCCGTCTGAGGACAAATGCCGAACACGGACGCCATGAAGAAAATAATTCGAAGACAACGTGTGGCAGTCAATCGGCGGCGGCCAATCGTCCGTGACCGTGGCGCCGCAGGATACGTCGCAATGAAGACCCATTTGAAAAACTCTTTGGTGACATAGCCACGTACTGGGCGCCTCTGTGACCTCCGTTCTGTATATAGTTGTAAATAGAATTGTGTTATTTAATTGTTGTTCGTCGCGTTGTAAATAAAATTGCTGTCTTCGCTGTTTGCGTCGATGGCCATGGGATAACGGCGGCTAGCTTAGGCGTTAGCTCAGCGATCGCATCTGAACCGTAACCATATTGCGTATTTGTGCGATTTTATGCGATGCAGAAGTTTATATTTGGGTTTTGCTATACGCCTGCGCTACGACAGATTACGCAAATAACAGCTGGCGTAGGTGCTACCCCGACCATTTTTGTTTTAGGATTGCGCGACGTTCCGTAAACTGAATCTTAATTCTTAGCCCATTCATGCAGCGTCTAACCGGGCTGTAGATTCAGTCAGACTTCGTGAGCGCAGAAAAGCAAATCGGCAAGCTTAAAGGAAAAGTCAGTTCAACCAACTGGATGCAAGCCTCACGTACACGCGATTATGCTGTACAGGTCTTTCAGTTACCATCGAATTTTAATCCCATTCCATTCGTGCAGCGTTTATCCGAGGTGTACACTCAGTTTGCCGTAAGCGCACAAAAGCAAGACGGGCAAGTATAAGGGAAAAATTGGTTCAAGTAGCGCGATGAAAGCCTTACGTAAAGCTAGTTATATGGTGTACAAGCCCCGTAAATGCTCCTAGCATTGCCAGGAACGTTTAGATAAATGAAACAGTGGCTGTTCGCCGAGAACAACGCATTATTTTTACTTTGCCGTCTTTGCGTGAGTACATTGTTTCTTTCAGTATGACAAACCTACGTTTCTTTGTTAACGTCTCTGGATTACTGTATGTTTGCGGGCAGATCAAGCCGTTATGTTTCGCATAACGGCTTACCGTTGTGTCAAGTAACCGGTTCAATAATACAATTGCTTTTCCACTGAGTGAATAAAAGGCTGGCGGACTCCGCTACACTTTGTCAACGTTTGCGTTTGTCTGTTTGGCAATAAGTTGAATACCCCTGTTATGCGTGTTAACCTGCAAATCAGACGACTGTATTGCTATCACACGCTCCAACGTGAGCAGTGGAAGCAGTTAAGCGGTGATCTAGTCTGTCGGTGAGCAGTGGAAGCAGTTAAGCGGTGATCTAGTCTGTCGGTGTGTGTATAGCCTACCTATAGGCTGTATAAATGATAGATCTAGGTGACGCAGTGCACTGGCAATGCCGTCTTCGGTAAGTGTATCATTTTCTGGTACTAAGCCAGGTGTATTCTTCAAGAACTCGCTTTTCGTAAAGCGTGCATAAGTTCCGATAGATAACGAGATAGTGGACCGTAAATGAAAACATTAGGCACTGCAACGTTGGGAAGTGCATGGTTTTGTGTTTTTAACGCAGTTTCCCTACTGTATATCCCAATGCGAGAAACTTCCCTTAACAAAATGTAAAGCTAAGTCATTGCCCTTTGAATGTACGTAAAACTGTTGGACAAAAACTTTTTCACTTTCACACGTTTTGACGCTGAGATTTTAATGAAATGGCAACAAGCTCAATGCGTTCACATGATGTCTTAATGGCAGCATTTTTCTTTCGGGTCTCCGTGCATTAAGGGCAAGTATCCGAGAGAGCTGCTTCACGCCTGGGATAATTATGCCCTTAATGGTTTTGAAGGGAATGATCGCCCAGATGTGTTCACCGAGGACCAGTACTATGTAGCGCTTTTTGAGGACTACGGCGGCGTTTCTTTGCAGCAGTTTAAAGTCATTTTACTGCGCTACAATTTTTTGTCATGCATTTACTTGATGCTTCAGCACGGAACATCAGAACAGCCCATCAGCGTGCTCAAACAGTTGGCACTCATGCTGACTATTTTGGAAAAAAAATACAAGTTTGAGCACCGTGACCTCCATCTGGGCAACGTTCTGGTGCGAAGAACAACGAGTAGAAATATCAGTACGTATCCAGGAAACCTCTTTAGCGCAAAAATGATTTAGCATTTTTCCACTTTTCCAGAGTACATCATAGACGGAAAGCCCTTCTATATTAAACCGAAGGGTGTTATTTGTTCTTTAATGGATTACACACTGTCACGCATAGAGATGGGTTAGTGTGTAACCCTTCAATATATGCATTATCCATGCATCTAATTCCCTTATGTTTAGGCGACAAGGTTCATTTCATCAACCTGCCGTCCATGTCAGGAATGTTCACCGGTGTCAGCGATGAACATTTTGATGCTTACCGTTCAATGCGCGACGTCACGGGGTAGCATACTTCTTTCCGCAAATGTTCTATTACTATAATCCGTCTTTAGAAGTTCGTGGCGAAATTTCCACCCAGAGACAAACCTGCTCTGGCTGGAATATTTGGCTGATTATTTCAGCAAAACAAAATGCAGGGGTAAGCCGCTGTCACTGGTGATAAAGGAACACTTTCTCAATGCGAAGAGAAGTGTTCAGGTGCGCAGCTCATCGGAAGAAGTGTCCTTCCTCAAGGTGCTTTTTCCTGAATGAGATTAACAAGCGTCCATCATGACTGCTGACTTGCTACCCACCGATCAGTAATATTATATTCGTATTTCAATTTATATTCCGACGTAAAGGTCCAATAGTCGCCCTGTAAAAGTATTGACTGTATTGTAGCGACCGGTTCAGCTGCGTTGTCAATACGCACTGCACACCAAGGTCACCGGCCTCCTTAGCTACCATTAGTTGTTGACGCGATTGTTTTTCCATTCTCTCAGTGTTCGTATATTGGTGTTGACGTTACTGTTCTTGTCGCTAAGTAAAGGATTATTCTCTTGCACGCATCAGACATAGCATGGCGACTACAGTATCAGTATTAAAATTGATGTACATCATGCATACACATGATTACTTATAACGGCAATGCATAGCTTTATTATCAATGGGTGCGTAGTGATGAAGAAGAATAAAATTCTGAGCTGCCGTTCATGAACGCTCTGGTCTGACAGTTTCCTAACAAAGCATAAATCACCCGTCGACGGAAGGGACGGAACTGCCAGTAGTCGACAAATGCACCGTGTTTGCTGTCCAAATCACATGAGCGCAAAAGGAATGAACGAAAACCCAACGCAGTAAAGGAGACTTTCGACTAAGGTGAACATGCGCAAGTATAACTTCAGGTAATGCTTTCAGTATAACATACTTGAACTGGGAAATCCATTCAGCAACGGAATGCGATAAATGCTTGTCAAAATTTTTGTTTGGCAACTGCCACTATTTTGTGCAACTACCAGCTTTCATACTGTATTTGACCCATTATCAGTGTGTCAGTGTTGAACTATACCGTCACTTAGGGCTCCCAGGGGTGAGTAGATGAACGCAGAGGGTGAGTACGTAGATTAAGCACATACAGGAGCGACAGGTGATTCATTTTAAGAGTACCGCCATATGAGGGAAGCAAACTTTCACATGCACGTCATTGTAGCTGCATAGAGAGTAAATGACTTACAAAGTAGGGAATATAAATTATTAGAGACAGATTGAGATACTAAAATTCCTGCGCAACGTCTTACGCGGTGATCGCTTACAACAGCCCTATCTTAGGTTAAGTTATTGTGCGCTCTAGCTTGTGCATTCTTCGCAGCAGTGTACACCTGAGCAAGAACTACCATATTTTGTGTGTGACTACTAAAAATGGCTTACACACATTGTGATCTTTAGTTCTTCTATGCTGATTGCACTAATCGGCGGGTCTACAAACGTTACGTGGATGACATCTTTGCGATAGTTAGGAAAGGACACGAGGACTCTTTCCTTCACCATCTGAACGGACTTTTCACTGAGCACATCAAATTTACCTTGGAAAAGGAACATGGAGGTTGCTTACCTTTCCTCGATGCGCTACTGAGGAATGATGGTCACAAGCTTAAGACTACAGTATACAGAAAACCAACGAACACGGACAGATACCTAAACGACCATTCACACCATCGAAAAAGCGTCAAAACTGGAATAGTAACAGCAACGGTAGACCGTGCCTTCCACCTATGCGATGCTGAGTTCGTAGATGCCGAACTCAAACACATAAAAAGATCGCTCATATGAAATGACTACACCAGGAGACTTGTAGACAGTTGTGTGAGACGCAGCTTGGAGCTCCTCAGATCAGGTGCTCCTCATGCACAGCCAGCACAAGACATCAGGATCACTATACCATACTACACTGGCATTGGTGAAGCTGTCAAGCGTCTTTCCTTGACAATAGGCTTCCAGCTTGTTTCTCAAGCTCCACTAGCTTGGCTGCTATGTTACGATCCGACAAAGTGAAAATACCGACAGAGGAACAAGCAGGTGCAATTTACAATGTCAGCTGCGCCTGCGGAGCATCCTACATAGGAAAAACGGGAATTACCATCTCCCACAGGCTTCAGCAACACATAGGAAACCTCAAGACATACCGGACAGCGGAAAAGAGAAAAAATGGAGAAAAGGTGACAACAACAGGTTGCCCACAAAAGAAAGACTCAGATGTTATCATGAATGAAGCGCTTAAGACATCAGCCATAGCAGAACATGCAGTCACCTGCGGAAAAACAGAAAAGGACCTAACGGTCTCAAAAGTCTGCCGGGAAGCCAACTACCAACGAAGAAAGATCAAAAAAGCTTTTTACATTTGACACAACCCAAACGTCAACCGAGACGAAGGGTCTGGGATCAGCGAAGCGTGGATACCGATTAGCCACCTGACCGAATGTTTTACCATCACGAACCGAGCCCACATGATCACACACTCAAGAGGCTCTGAGGGGACCCGCAGTCGTGGTATTGACCTGCCGGACAATACCCCAACGGCCCCCGGTCACATACACGCATAAAAACGTGTTGCAAGCAGATCGCAATGGCCTTAACATCACGCTGACGATGAGACAAGGTCAGTCCTGAAAGCTCAGTTAATTTGCTCGTGTACGATTAAGGAGTTTTTACTTTTACTTCGCACAGACGAAAACAGGAAAAAAGCCGTAAGTAACATAATGACTCTTAGTGATCGTGCAAAATATGGTAATTCATTTTGTTCTTTACCAGCAGGCTGTACGTTGCCTTGAAAAATGAGCAGAATAAACAAATCAAAGTTAAGACCATCACGAAGGAGAGAGTCATAGCGAGCTTTACCGGAATTTTATGTAGCTCAGTTGGCTCGCTAATGTAATAGCTGCTCTGTCTACAACAGCTTATCCCCTACGTATGGCAAGTCACGTGCTCTCTGTGAAGCCATGAAATTCTCCAACGAAGAACTGCCTGACAAACTTTACTTCCCTGACATTATGACATTCCTAAAAGCAACTTTTCAACTCGCTCCTGTAGCCGGTCCAATCCACATACTCATTACCTGCGTTGACCTGTTCACTCCTGAATGCCGTTTGTAACTGATTCAACTTTAACAGGCTGATGATGCAGCGACTTAACGTATCGAGACTGATGGTTCCATGAAAACTTTTACACTGCCTGCTCCTCCATGTTAATACTTGTAGCTGAGAACATCCAAAATGTTGTTGACTCATCCTCTATCACGCACTTTGTCGTCATACCATTAAGCAGTCGTTTACGATAGCTATACATTGCTCTTATAGCTAATCATGAGTACATTAATGTTAGTACTGGTAGGAATACTGGTTTAACAGGGTGTTCCTACGGAATTCTTTACTGTCAGAAAATTAAGGCGCAAGCAACAACTGTCAGATGTAACTGAGAAAAAGGCCGCCAGAGAAAGAACAACGCGAAATTTAAGTGACGAACGGACCATGCTTTCCCGGCACATCTTTGCGACCATTTTTCAGAGCCTTCCCTCCTCTGCCCGCATGTTCGCAACCAGCGTCCTCTGTTCACGCTTCCTCAGTTGAGCTCTTATGCTTCCGACTGAACGATCTTTTGCACCGGCAGCTCTGAGCTCACCCGCAATCATTTCGCATAACTTCTTCTCGGAAACTCCTAGCAGAAGTGAATTTTGTTTATGGTTTACTAGAAGTTCACACCTACTAACACAGTACCTCTGGAAAGCTTTATTTCAAGCTCTGCCAGCAACATCTTTTCCCCCTTTTCCCAACGCTGGTTGACGATGGGCTTCTTCGTCGCCTCAAACGTTGCAGGGTGCGCTCGCTTCATGTGGAGGCGCAAGCCCCTGAACATATTGAAGGCTCTGCCGCAGCCCTCCGCGCTGCAAGAAACGGCGCCATGCGCAGGAGAGCCTTCCTCAGGCGTGGACTGTGCCGTTTCCCTGCTGTCCATATGCACGGGCGGTGACGACGTTGTTCCGCTGTGGTTGCATACCTGGCATGTGAATTTCACGTATGCCCAGCCGTGCACGCGAAGTTCTGGTTCCATTCCTGGCAAAAATGTAATACACAGTGAACAAGAAACGTGATCACAAGTTAAAAGCGCGTGCACTTTTCGTAGCACTGTTTTCAATTCGCGCAATGACTTAAAAGCTTTCCGACAAGCCACTCGCAGAAAAACGAACGTACACTAACTGTGGCGGCTGCGCTACCTTCCATGCTTAGTCGGAAGAGACTTTCTTCGTCGTTCCAGTAAAAACCTTGCAAGTGATCTCCGAACAGGAGAGAGAACGAAAGGCTGTCACGACGCAAACGCAGAAAACGCACGATTTGCCCGTCACTTTGAATCTACGCCCTTATGTAGCTTCTCTCCGAATGGAGAACACGCGTAGATTTGCATAGTTCTCTCGTTATCTGGGGCTGCCTTGAGGCGCTGTAAGTAAGTAAGTAGGTAAGTAAGTAAGTAAGTAAGTAAGCAAGCAAGCAAGCAAGCAAGCAAGCAAGCAAGCAAGTAAGTAAGTAAGTAAGTAAGTAAGTAAGTAAGTAAGTAAGTAAGTAAGTAAGTAAGTAAGTAAGT
>KN538383.1:1317673-1331589 GCA_000797535.1 Trichuris suis
TTATTATTATTATTATATATTCACTTTCACAGCCTTGGAATTCGAATAATTTGTGAAAGCAATAATGTTTCGCCATATCACTGTTGTTCAATCCTGCTATCGATCATCGGACATACAAGCAAAGAACGTAAGCGAAGCAGCTGCTTAGAAAATCTATGCACAAAAGCAAAACCATCAGATTTGCTCCTTTCTGTTCAATCAGCACATTGCTTCACTAACTTGGATGCGAAGCAGTTTAGCTGAAGCAATAATACTCGCGTGACCAAGGAGAACAAAATACGGTGAATGAGCAAAAGGCCTGACGGTTCATCCATGGTGATCCGGTCTGTTTGCGAAACTGCATGAATGGCGAAAAATGAATCTCAGCCTAGATTAACTAAACGCCAGCAAGTTGAGTGCCCTTAGAGGACGTTGTAATCAACCGAGGCACGCTGATCAGATCAGAGGTCGCTTCTGGGATACCAAGGATGAAATGCCTGACATCGAAAGTGTTGGAATGCCCTGATGACGCTCACTCCCCTTCGCACAGCACCTAACTCGCTTTTAGTTAATCGGCTGCACTACCGTGCCCGTTACTATCATGTTGCTTGCGTACATCAAAAGCTGTCCTACTCGCTTTCCAGTCTCTAAAGAAACGATGGACTGTGAAACCCAGATAGAAGTTAGCCGGGCACAGCACGGTTCACTATAAAAGAAAATGACAGGGAGATTCTGTTGGAGACCACCAACGTTGGGACACCATGGTCCGATATACCGTAAATTCTTATGTACACTACAGTGTCCTAACGCTGGCGACGTAACGAGTGCCCTTTTGAAAAAGCTCTGCATTGTTTGACATTGCGTGTTTTGCTCGTAAGCTTCTTTGCTATCTCTTGGAAGAGCTTTTGCTTCGCCATTACAGGCATACTGGTTACTAATAATGGAAATCAAGTCGCGTCAAAGCGTTAAAATATAGGAATGAAGTAAGTGATGGTTGTCTGAACGGAAAGATGTCAATTACAATGAAACAATAAAAGATACAATTAAATATAGGGGCAGAAACTAATTTCTTTCAAGAGGAACCATCGCTTGGAACACGCGACTTCAGCGGCATAAATGAAATTGTTGACGATCCAATCGTCAAGGAACGCAAATGAAGACGGAAGACAGTATTTCCGACCTTGATTATTCTTTATACCTGAGCGTTAGAATTTCGCTACATAAACCTGAGCATCATACTTCGATAGTTAGTTCTATGACCGAGACCTGTAGTGTGCGTTGTATACGAATAAAGCGATCATACGGTCTGGCAGCATTAACAGAAATCTTTAAAACCTTTTTTCAAAAAATACACAAGAACCTAGAAGCATGTTGTTAACAAAAAAGAATGAAACAAACTGGACTATATAAAATAACTACGTTCACGTTTTTGACAGCCACGCTGTGTATCCCTGATGGTTAATCAAGCCGTTTGAAACGCAGTGCATTCTCAAAGCCGAGAAACAAGTGGAGACCGAAAATTTGCGTATCAAGAAGGCAATCGTTTACTCTTCTACGAACATACAGAAGTGAGTTCTTTAGACAAATGAGATAGCACAGGTTAAGCGTATTATAGGAGCTCTTCGCACGAATCGGCCAGCAGTAGTGCGAAAAACTGACCCGCAACTAGCGGAATCTATAAAGCATTTTAAAACCTACGATAGGCTGCTCAAGTACTTAGCAGAAAAAGAAATCTTAAATGAACCTGGAAATAATGTCGAAGGACTCATTGTAAATACAGCGTCCTTATATCAGGGGCTCAGTAAGCCTAAAAGGGGCTGCGGAAACGCATTCAGCGCATCAGCGACGCAATGGGGTATGCATAGTTAACGAAAATGGCAAATGGCGATTATAGAAAGCTATGACGTAAAAGTTCTGGTCAATCTATCCTTTCATGTGCAAACAATAATTTAAGCGCTTTGACGTAGGCTATGATCAACAGTACTGTTAAAAAGTGACCATTTCTCTTTTGTCAAGCGTGTGACCACTTGCAATACATTGCGCTATGGCAGGCTAAACTAACTGCCTGGCGCGAAGGAAAGCAGAATGGATAATGTTACCAACGAAAAATAGAAACGCCGCGTCTTTTGAACATAGACCGAACAATTTTTTAAGTTAGCATTTTGTCGAAGCAGCGAGCAAAAAGCTGCATTAGAAAACGCTGGAAAAGTAGTAAACCAACCTAATTCTCGAAAAAAACACACAACGGAGGAAATAGATGAAATATAATGTTTAATTGTACACTTCATTTTATACCTGAAACGCCTTGACTTTCACACAGGAAAAAAATTGCATTCACACTGGGGAAAAGTATCAAATCACGACGTCCACGGAAGTTCCAAGTTTCAATGCCTACCGATCCAATTACTGTATCTTACCTCCAACAAGGTTTAGAATTTTTATCTAGTAGGATAGACTGATTGATAATAGATGAGCCAACCTTCTAAAATAAGCGTTTAGACAAAACTTTTCTCTCGTTTTCCCATTTCTGTTGGACTATCCCTTTAGGCCAGTCGTGTCAGTATTTCGATTTGTGCACTGTCGTGAACAGTTGAGATCGTCTCTGTTTAGTAGTGTATTATTCTCATAATGTGTCATTCTCCGCAGTTAGCGATGTTGCGACTTTTAGCTTTTGCACAGGAACCAGTTTCGCTGAAAAGTTGGCGAGTCATCATACTGCCGGAGGATATATTTGTGAACCTCATTGTCGGCCACTCCTAGCGTTTAACTCAGCTGTGATGTAGGCTACTTTCCCTCGTTTCAACGCAGAGCTCATTGTGCCACTTTTTGCAAATAGTTGTGCTTCGAAACTACGCGGCTAACGTTCGCTTGTTTTCTTTGATCACTTTTGACTGAATCATTCGCGTTTTGCAGAGCAGTTGCATTCGTCTATCTACCCTGGCAAGACTTCCTAGACGTGGGAGAGGTCCGTCTTGCCACAAGGAGTCGGTGCGTCAACTATGGCTACCGATGAGGACTCTGCAAAGAATCTGGCTCTCATGTTTTTCCTCGACCACTTAATACAGAAGAATGGGCGACGGTCGATACATGATCTTAGCTGCCAGTTTGGAGCTCGCGGTTTTACTACCGAGATGAGACAAGCAGTCGGAGGAACGAAGGAAAGCTTGGCTGAATTCCTCGCCCAGTATCCTTCGCTCTTCGCAATCAACGATGGTCAAGTGACCTTAAAGGGAATAGCGGACACTGGTTCCATGTTAGGTCTTGGACTTGGTGGTGGTAGCGACGGAACGGCCAACTATTTAGGACGTAATCGGGACAGCGTAGCGGAAGCAGTGAAGTTCTTTGTGGAAAAGTTACGCAAGTTTGGACCAGAATTGCCTATCAAAAGTCTACTTGGTCATCGGTCGCAAGCGTCGCCTGACATTCGTTTTGTATCCGGCTGTCACCTACGTGACTTTGCCAATTTTTTGGCATGCCATCCGAATGCCTTTGTACTTATTGGGGATCGGGTGTGCCTGAAAGAGGCGTTGGACGTTGCTCCCGGTAAAGGCGAACTAGATGGAATCAACGGCGAATTGTTAACCGAAGCTCAGGCTGCAGAAATTACTTTGGAATTTCTTAAATCTTTCGTTGAACCGCAAGAATCTCCTATATCTTTGGAAGTTCTCTATCGAGAATTTTGCAATCGCTTCCCCCTGTCTGTGCGCAAGCATGTTGCCACCAATCCAAAGGAGCTTATGCAATATTTGAAAACTATGCGTCACATCTTCTTTATTCGTTCCAACAAAGTTTCCTTGAACAGGCGCCGTCCACCTGGAGATGCTGAAAACCAGCAGGAGGATGATCAAGCAACTGATGTCAGCTCATCCTCTTCCGCCTCGAGGCAGCAGAACGGTCGTGCCAAAACTGGGGCTAGCGAAGCATCGCAGTTCCATTCTACTTTCACTGGACATCCGGTAATAGCCCGAACGCTTAAGGCAGCTGTTCAAGCAGTGCAGGAAATATTGTACCTGCAGGAAGACATGATAGGGTCACCGGATTTGTTCCGCGTGATGGGTATTTACTTCCACATCGAGCTAGTTGGGGATGTGGAATTTTTAACTATGATATCTATCTGCCTTCCTGGGGGTCAGGTTTTCGTATTTGACTTAGCTCACACAGCCAGCATCCTGTTAGAATGCGGCCTCAAGGAGATCTTACAGTCGGACGAATACTTAAAGGTATATCCTTTCTGACCGGTATATAGTATGGCCAAATGTGTTGAGCTTTAGGTCGTCCACGGATCTCGCAAGATCGCTAACATTCTTTGGCAACACTACAGAATCCGCATTTGGGAGGTGTTTGATACTCAGGTAAATATCCAGCTTGTCTGTTACTAAAAATTGATAAGTATGCTTGACAGATAGCTATGCTTCTCATCGAGCACAAGGAAACCGGTAACCCTCTGTTCAAGCTGCAGCCAGTTTCTTTGGCGGCCGTGCTTCGTTTCCTCGAGATTAAACCTGCCAACGATTTTGAAAATGTTCTTAAAAAACTGGAGTAAGCTTGTTCGTTATTCTCGAGTGCCCTCAACTAGTCAGAACGTGGAGGAGAAAACTGTAAGATTAAGTCTTATCTATCCGTAGTGTTAACGAGTAGACGGCATAAAATTAAGAGACAATGGAGCTCGCCTCTTCACGCAGGGTGTAGCTGCGTTCTTGCGTTCTCTCTTGCACAGCTAATTCGCTAGCTAATCGTTCAGAAGGCGTACTACCGCCCGATAAAGGTACAAATGTTAGAACCGCTCTCCAAGTGTCGTCCTTTGTCGTTAATTGTGCAGGAAACTCTCCAAGTTGAAAATCGTGCTTCATTTTTTTCTCGCTATGAGATTAAAAGCTTTCAAATTAGTGTATGCTATTTTCGCTCTAGCGTATTGTTCTTCGTCCTTATAGGTGACTCCTTGTAAAGACATAGATGTTTAGAAATGGGACGAATTTTGTTGAGACAAGGACTTCAGCAACATTTGTCTAATCAAGTTAACAGTAACATGTTCTTACCTGAAAGGAGAAGTGCGTAACAGATTTTTGAGCTCTGCTAGTGGTTGTCCTATTACTTTCGTTGCCGTGCTAACAGTAGTATCGAAACTAACGAGTCATGGCTGACCACTCGCTGTGCTGCACAAACACCGAACTGACAGAAGCGCGTCTGAGTCACTAACAGATAAGGTCATCTCCCACGCCGACTGCCTGACTACTGTACCTTGAAAAGGAGCACCATAAGCGTAAGTCAAAATAACGTGTAGAAAATGCCTTTTGATAGGAGCAGGAACAAGCTATCCTTTTAACAGTGTTAAGCTATTTTATTTCGATAGGTGATCCAAATTGCACGAAGCCAACGCTTTCAGAAGAGGAATCGCACCCAGGGTATCGCTGCTGTGCTACAATGGTGGAGGGTATTCGAGAAGTTAACACAAAGAGAAAAATGCGAAACGATGTAGAGTGTTAACTTTTAACTGGATTTTGGATTCAGAGGCAACGATATCTACCGTAACAAGTTGGCACGTATCTGTTTTATGTAAAATGCGCAAGGTTTATGCTAAGTTGCTGTCTCAGCTTATTTCGAAAGAATTAGCGCTTTTTGTTTGTTTTACCGGCTTTATGCAAACTTGTAGTGATGAAACGTTTTTCAGTTGAGTCCAGTTCCATTATTTTTGCATTTGTAGCACCTTTCGTGCTCTAGTTTAGATCATTGGCTTCCAAAGGCTTCCGTAGTGTATCAGCATAGTGTTGTCTGTCAGTGCAAACATAGTTCACAGAGGATAGAATTTGAATAATGCACTATCGTTCTACTTTGGGCGTTTTGCTATCTTCAACAGCTTGCATTTTTATGCTATTTTAAGTGCGGAGTCAGTTCTAGTCTTATGGGTGGAGTGCTGCTCAGCAGTTTCAAATTTGAAGGGACGCGTTGATGTAAGATTGGTAGCGGTTTGCGGAGCGTTATATCTTTTCGCTTTTAAATGTCTTAAGTGTAGGCTGCGTATTCGAATCGGGCTTTCGATTACTCTTTCACCAGCCGTTCTCGCGTATATAGCTGTTCAAATAAGTGCAACGGGACTGAATTGACTGGGAATTCACTTACGGTCAATCACAACCACCAAAAACGCTTTCTAAAATCAAAGTTACGCTTTTGCGTTATTGTTCAATTTAACCAGGTTCCTTTATGTTTTTTGTTGCCAAGTTAACTCACTGTATGAAGGTATGTAGTGATGCCTCGGACGTAGCAGTGTAAAACGCCATTTTACGTCTTTTGGTTGGGTAAGCTTTTACCTTGCACGTACGGTTCGGATGGGACTCTTCTGTGTTTGATTATATTCTGCGCGTACTTTAACTTTAAGTGTAATTGAATTACGCGATCAGTACTTGCCGTGCTTGTTTATGTAAGAAATCGTTAGTTAGCCTAAGTTGGCTTACATAGTCAAGGCGGGTTTATGCATATCTGGAATTAACAAAAAATTTGGCCGCAATCTAAAAATATTTTAAAAGCTGCTTTAACTTGCGCAGGAATCAATTGTTTCACAGCCGATGAATAGTCCTTTATGAAGGATCTGTTGTCTGGTTAATATTGTAGAATTAATTTTTTTTTAAACTGTGTTCGCTAGAACGGCTAAACAGATTTCAAATTTCCGTTAAGCTGAAAAGTATAAATCGCTCGGTTTGACCATCTTTCAGTGTGATTTGCTTTCAAGTTCAGGAAAGCATTATTGCGTTTTGGAATTTCCTAATTCAAGCTTGTTAAGACTGCGTTTTCTAGCACGGCACTCAGGTGATGAGTTGCACAATAAATTGCGACGCTGCAACTGCCCACTTTGACATCCTTTTCATTTTATTCTTGCCTCTTAGGGGTTCTCTTGACGCTTCGTTTATGAACGATGTGCACACAAGCTTAAGAGAATTATACGGCTTATTTCCGAAAGCTTACAGAGCTCTGAAGAGGTGAGTCCAATTTCACATTCAATAAATGCGTTTATTATCACTTGCTTATAGTCGTTTGCCTACTGATCTTGTCAATCTGTTCTACTCGATGTGCCACGAAGCAGTCAACGTCCACTTTAGTTCAGTGGGTAGCGAAATTCTACAAGCGTTACCGTTGAGTTCACCGCACTCATCTGTTGGTGTTAGCTTTGCCCAGCCATCAAAAGTAATTAATGCCAATGTGAAAACATTTGTTCAGTTTGTATGCTTTTTATTTTTCAGAATAGTCCGAAAGCCTGTTGCTGTAGATGTCACTCTGTCAAAGTGTCGACACGTCACGCCGCCTGCCAGACCGCCTCAACGGGTGAAATTTCTTCGTCAAAATATTACACGGAATCTCCCTGACTTCAACATCCAGTGCACCTCGCACGCTTGGCTTCTTTCATACAGTCGTATCGTACCGTCAGGTGGAAGTGCCGCTTCCTAAATTTACCGTTTTAAAATGGTGCTTCATCCTGTTCAGTGCAATTGCTCTCAATGCAGACACCTTTCAACGATCTGATTTTTGCTTTTTCACAGCAGCGCATTTCCCAAATTACACTACGTAGCTGTGTACGACTAGTCCGTTATGCTTTGATTTTGCATTCTCGAGGCGCTTTCTTCAATGCAATCATGTCGCCGCAGTAGATTTTTCTCATATATTTCTGAATGTGCCGCACACATCGCTCAGTAACTAAACTTGTGGAAACCTACGCAGTTGTAGCAAATGTCAGCTATTATTTTCAACTTACTCATTTTTGAAACCCCGTATCTTCGTTGGTAGTACACTGAATATAGTTAAGACGAAATGTATAACCTAGGGATAAAAGGACTTGCTTCTCCTATGACAATAGATGTACTTTGCTACCGTTGTCAAAACAAAAATGCATAGACCTTTGTACAGATCTACCTCCAGCCGCATTCTCGGTATGGCAAATACATCATTTCCAAAGCAGCAATTTACTTTGATATGCAAGTTCGCAAAAGGACGAAAGGCACATCCGCTATCATTTCTTTTCTTTTCCAGCTTGTCCGACTTTTGCCTTTTTCGTGCCACGTACTTTCTTCATGCGATTCTTCCTTTCCTTTCGCTGCTTACGACCAATGCGTTCCATTTTTATCATTCCTTTCTGTAAGAAAAAATTCGTCAGGAATAGCGCAAGATAGAAACGAATAGTTGTACCCTGGCAAGCCGAAACTTTGGCTCAAATTTCTTTGCTGCATCCAAGGTGTCGTAGATGAGCGCAAAACCTGTAGAACGACCGCCTCCAAATTGGGTTTGGAATCCGAAACAAAACACATTCGCGGCCATTGTCTTGTACATCTTGGCTAGCATATCAGTTATTGCAGCTTTCGATAAGCCTGCCCTGTTGGGATGAAGAATTTCGACCACCTGCAAATAAAAATGCGAAACACTGTCTTTACGTTTATTCTTCTAACCATAATTACCATTTGCTTACGGCATAGAAGACGATTGCTCATAACTTTTTTCGTGCGCAGCGTAACGGAACCATCCTAAAGACAAACCGTGAAGCAGTTGCAGCTTGTAAGTGACAATGTCTAAGTCAGTGTTTCTCATGCTCAGAGTCCCCAGCGATCCCCTGTGAAGGTTTCAGAGCGCTTGCGCCTCCTATTCTGATTGATCAGTTTCGAGCACGCTAGAGGTGGACAGCAGAAACGGCTTCTAAAGTCTGCATGCACGCGTAGCGGCCATGCTATTTTATCTTACCGAGTACGCACAATACCTGAGACGCGGACAATACGTTCCTATCTCCTTCCATACGATGCCCGAGGTGGGGCATGTGCCCCCAAGCGTCCCCTGGATTTCAAAAACGCCCCCCGGTGAGGCACATGCCCCACCGTGAGAATCACTGGTCTGAGTGGAGGCACTAAGTGGAGCAAGGTCAGGATAGAATACGCCAAGATGAAGCACGTATGCATAAGACGTGACGAAGAAAGCGTAATGGAATTATACGCGTAACATCTTCCTTTTCAATGGCGAAATCATTTGAAAGACGGGAACAATAGGAAAAGCATAAGACGCGATATAAAATAATCAAAAAAACGTACCACTTTGCTCATGATGCGCGTTCAGCGAACTGAGGTTCTAGGCGCTAAGCTGAAAGTACAAAACACGTCATACCATTTCTACGAAATCTAGCCATAACAAGTTATTATAACGAAGACAATCACGGTTAAAACAGAAGGGAAAACGCTTTGCTTGCGCATTTGGTTACTAACGGACGTCCAATAGAAACGATAAAGAAGTCAGCGAAGAACTAAGAGCATATTATCAAAGTGCGGGATTAGCAAAGATGGACGCAAACCAAGCGTAGATACAATGGCAGTCGTGCATTTATCCTTAAGTACGAAGTACAAATCATAACGAAGCTAAGAACGGTACGGTATGAACCTCGTTCAAAGTTCTTCCTTCACAGCCAGGTGAAGCTTTAACAAAAGGCAATTTACTTGGCAACCAAAAACTGAAATGAGATGAAGCTTTCGGAATAGATTACTTCTGCCGTTAGAACGAAAAACCGTCTTGCCTCTTGTTAAAAAATGTCAAGCATGCCCCATACCATACCGTTCTTGACTACGGGAAATGTAACTGTTACAAACCATACGCATCCGAAATCATAACAAGTTATAAACGAGCTACTACCGCATCTACACAAAAACTCGCTTGTTTGAGCATTCATGCATTTATAACTTATGTGGCATAATCACGTAAACTGTGCAGTGCAATAAAGATCTGCAAGACTTAGTGCATACTGTAGGCTTGCAGTCTACCCTTTTGTACAGATTTGCAGGGTTTATCGTGCTAGTGAAATTAATGAGTGTTGAGCTCATAGTGAGGAACTACACTAGCGTATAGGTGGTGCGCTTCATTTTAAGCTTGTTTCACTTTTATGCAATTTCGTTTCGACGCGTTGCACTAACCGGGTCCTTACCCAACATTCACTCTTTGTCAGCCTTTCCCAATCTTTTCACAGTGAGGTACTAGACCCGCTGTTTGGATCTTCCTTGCCTTCATCCTCCTGTTCCTCTACTTTTTCCAGAATATCTTTCTCACAGGGTTTCTGGAATAATTTTTTTTTATGAACAAGGCTGCTAAAGTATAGCGACCTTATATGTACGGCAAAACCCTCGTAGCGGACCCTTGGCTGTTGGGCATGGCAACCTTCTGTCCATTACGCCCTTACTTTGTTCATGCCACTTGACTAAGGAAATTCACTGGATGATAAAGAACAGCAGATACACATGACAGTGGTAAAAAACACGGCGCTACGTCGCTCACACTAACAGCTAGACGAGTCACCCGCACTAACCAACGCTCTTCATAATGTGTTTGTTCCCATTTTCCTCTACCATTTCACCCGCTCACCTGCATCCCAAACCATAGCGTAAGGTGGGCTACCCCGCCCCCAATATCCATGGGTCATATGAAACAAACTTTTTGCAATGAACTCATTTCAAAACTATGCTACAGCAAACGTAAAGGAGGCTAAAGCAACACTGAAAGACAAAGTGCGCAAAACAAGTTTGGGGAACTTCTACCTCCTGCCAAAGCATCAGCACGGTTTGCCGCGAACGTTACCTCGCACCCCTGTGCAGCTTGGTACTTCGCAGTGTACGCGCTAATCCCAGCTGAATAGAAGCAGCAAACGCTGCTGGCCTTACGAAGTGTTCTAGAGATCCGAGCAAAGAAGCACGCGGAACAAAGCACTGAGAAATATGTGCGGTGGATATAAAGAGAAATGCGTCACCGTAGCCATGAACAGTTACGTAGATGGAAGTCATTGCCAGAAACATGTACAGTCCTTCTAGAGAATGGTGTCAGTGCCCATCGAATCAACTCAAAGAGGAGCTGTGACAGAATATTTTGCCTACGATACGTACGCTGTGGCTTAGAACGGAAAAGGTGTCCATGAACACGTGGACCACCTGCACCACAGCTTCGAATCCTTTGACACAGTGCCAGCGATTGAGAGCACACGCGAAGGTAGCACACTGGCCAGGTTTTCCATCGTGATTAGCGTTGTAAACGGATTTTCGACATGATCGAAACAGGACGCAACTCTGTGGCCACGAAAAGAAAGCAAGGTCAGTCAAAGAAATAAGAACGTCGGTTCTTCCGTATGATGAATATTTGAAAAATACAAGTGAAGGATATGTAATATACGTTATATTACTTCATTTGTAGTAGCGTTTGGTTTGCCTAAGTGCGTTTAGTAAGGTCAGGAAGGTGTTCTGTATCATGAGCTGCTGAAACCCTTTCAGATGACCACAGCTGATCTCAGTTGCGCGCAGCTTAAAAAATGAGCGGATGCTATGCGCGAGAAGTGGCCGAACCTAGCGTCGAACCATCAAAAGGTCATTCTGCTGCACGACAATGCAGGAACGCACCTTGATTATACAACCAAAAGACATTTTGAGCAGCTTAGCTTGAGAGAGCAACCCACCCATCATACTCATCAGACATTCTGCCTTCCAGTTATCATTTGTTCCGGTCAGCGCAACATCATCCGTCTAGGAGGCGCTTCGAGGAATCCGCAGACGTCCAAGACTGGGTGATCCACACTATCGTAGCGTCTGCACGCTACCAGAACGTTGGCAGAGGATCGCTGAAAGCAGTGGAAATTGCATTCAATAAACAGCAGGGCTTCACCTTGTTTTAGTAAGTATTTTAAATTAATAAAAAACAGTGAGAATTTTTGCAAGGGCCTAATAATATTTCTTCGGGACATGCGATGAATGGAACGCCTGTCTGTTACGCGACGAACCTTCAAATCCCAGAACAGTTAACTCCTTTTATTCTTTTGAGCGGAAGAGTGAGCGTCAACGTGTCTACAGATGTGACTTGCGATAATGAACGCACATTGAACAAACATTGGTGCAACGCGCAAGGTATAGGTGACCGATTTTGGCACCACTTGCTGAAAGACTATTTGTCCAAAATACAACGCAGGTCCTACTGGACGAAGGCGCATTCCAACTTGGAAGTTGGCGATTTGGTGATCATCATTGAATCGCAGTTATCACATGAACACCAACAACTACATCATGTAACAGACGTCGAAAATAGCTGCGATGGACGCCCTCGAATCGCCACCGTGAAGACCAAGCATCAATTATATGTTGGATCCGTTGTCCGTTTTACATTTATCGAGCGTTTGTGCTCTCCATATGGCTTTCATTGCCTTTTTTCTTCGCTGCTTTCTGTAATTAAAATGAAAAAACGGCCTTCCTAACAACCAATGGATGTGCACTCTCGCTTACCTCATTCTCGAGAGGGATATATAGCTTTCCGGGATCCCTGTACAGAGGACATTATTAGGTTTCCGGGTAGGCGAGATATGCAATAAGAATGAGTCAGAAAAATGGTAGGAGAAGGAGAGGGGGACTAATTTTCCTGGTGTTCAGGAGAGAACATTCAGAGCAAAGGTGATGGTGAGCTTGACCTTGAGAAACACTGGTCCAGATCAGCGCTGAGCTAGGCGGCATGCTCTTCTGTACCTAAGGCTAAATCTGTGTCGCAAACTAGCTCAGATCCGTTTCGTAATGACGGTGGATTTAGCGGATGCTGACGATTTCGCCATATCACTGGTTCGCTCTTTATCTAGTAGCACGGTAGACACCATCGATGGTAATCTATGCGAGCAAATATTGGGTGTCTTTTAACGGACATGACTGTAAATGCAAACAGTGTTCACGGTGTTTATTGTCCGTTGTTTTTATTTCTTCGGAGCTTTCGGTTCTCTTCTGGAACCGTCTTCAGCGAAATTTGAAAAATTTAAAAGATCTGAGATGTCGAGGGAGGTTTGGATGGTATCGGTTGGTTGGTATGGTTTGGATGGTAAAAAAAAATTTTTTTTCAAATTTCGCTGAAGACGGTTCCAGAAGAGAACCGAAAGCTCCGAAGAAATAAAAACAACGGACAATAAACACCGTGAACACTGTTTGCATTTATGGTAATCTATGCGCAGTGGCCATTACTGGGTTGTCGCCCTCATGCTATGCAATTATGCTGTTTTGTCCCAAGGGCGATTGTCTTTTTTCCTCTAGTTCTCAACAGAAGCAGAAGACGTTAATGAGCATTCCGCCTGTATTATGGAACTCCGTTCTGTGTGACAATTTATTGTCCTGATGATCCTGAGCAGTGACTGTGACTAAAGAACTAATGCCTAATCGACAAATGAACGGGCAGTTGTTATTTATAAGGCGATAACCCTGGTCGCACGTGCCTAATTCATTGGGGCTTCCAGAGCTTTCTGGCTGTGTCCTCGTGTAGTGGCATGATCGTTTGACCAACTGTGAAAAGCTGTGAAGTGTGAACAACTTCTAAGAGTGTTCCGACAGCCCCAATAAAGTAACAGGGCGAACTGGATCAGTAGACACTGGCAGCATGACGGGCAGATAATGGGAAAGCTTAAGGTGCGCATTTGGCAGCAAAAGTGTTTTATTCCACTTTTCTTCGAAAATACAATTTTTGCGATGTCGAGCGCACTATGGCCCCAGTAAACTAAAAAGGTTGCTTTTTTGAGAACAAAAACGATTTGTCGTATTTTCGTCAGAAATGTGTTTCCTGCAATCTCGAGCACGATGTAGCCAACATAAACTGCAAAGGTTCCATTTTGATGATGAAAGCGTTGTCATGAACAGAAAAGTGACAAGTGAGATAACGAATAGACGCAGGATAAACTGTAGTTCGTTCTCGTTGGGTTCCAAGCGCATATAATCACGTAAGACCGTGAGAGCGATACGTCCGCGCCGGGGCCGGTCAAAACCCCAACAGGCCAAAGTTCCGCCGACAGGTCAGAATCTCATGTTCATGGGCTCTAACTGACCGTCCGCTTTCGCTCAACCTGTGTTTGCAATTTTAAAACCATACGCGTCATTGTCATCTGTTTTGTTGCAGATGTATTATTATTATTATTATTATTATTA
>KN538383.1:1331689-1377321 GCA_000797535.1 Trichuris suis
TATTATTATTATTATTATTATCGCGTGTTCTGCTGTGCTCTTATTATGTCGTTCTAGTTAATCTACTTTCAGAAATGCTCGATTATGGCTTATGTTTCCAAAATACTTCACACACAACTGTTACCTATCAGCAACTAGGCTTGCGTTGATGTCTAAGCTTAGGCTTTGAACGCGTAACACTTCGTAACGGGTTGATAGTGCTACATAGTGAAACTTTTATTTACGCTAGTGCCCATTCAGGGAAATGATTTTTAAGCTCGGAACTTTCAGGTCTCAGCCTCGATCCATTTTCAGCGGTCACAACGCAAGAGAACGTGTTATGACCGCTGAAAACGGGTTGAGGCCGATACCCGTAGACTTGGGCTTAGAAATTATTTCTCTAAACTGACATGCTTAGGTAATTCTAAGGGAGCCTGATCGCCGCAGTTACTTCAATTTCATTTGTCGGGATTTTGAGCCAGGCCCAGTCCGTGCTACCCAGCAGATCGCACATACGGAAGGCAAATGAAAGAGTGACCTTCTTTAATCGTCCAGTGCACGGCTCACCTCACATCTCCGCGAAGATAAGGCCAGAGACTTCGTAGAAAAATAATTTAATTAAAGTAGCAAAAAACAAAGACAAAATGTACTTCTCAGTCTTTGTTTTCCCTAACACTGTTAACAATTGTAGCTTTAGTAAGTTACTAGAAATGTCCAGTAGCTCGTTCATTCGTTCTGGAATTCTGTTACCGAATCAGACGTTATGGCGACAAACTGCTTTTTTTTCTTGCTGAAATAGTGAACCATGCAATCTTCAAAGTTTAGCCAAAGTGCGTGAAGGCGAGCTTTGTCTGATTTTAAAATTGAAGCCATGAAGTCATGTGACGCAATGTTTTCTAACTGCTGTAAACAGTTTATCTATTCATATGGAAACAAAGTAATTAGCTCATGGTCAGGTATTCTGAACCTTACTTGTGACAACTGATCCAATTCGTTCAACTTTTTCCTGTCTATGGAGGCTTCGAAAGACAAGTTTTGCCATTTGTTCAGAAAACTAATTGACCCATGTGTTTCTTCCATTTCCTCATATTTTTCTAACGTGGCTTTTCCTTGAAGCATAAGCCATGAACTCAGAGGCTTATGCAAGTCCCATTGATGCTTTTCAGTCCTCAACAACCAAAGCAATTTCATTGCCTGAACAGTAAAAAATCGAAACAAAAATCTAAGCCAAGTTTATATTACCTTGCAGTCGCTGTGCCCACATACTATTACTTCTGGAACTTTGCTTTCGCAACATGCCAGTTTTAAGCTAGCAGTTGCCTCCGCGATAGCACCAGCCTGTTTGGTTCCGTCTAAAAATATAACTAACGGTTTTAAGGCAGCATAGAAAGGTTTTCAACGCTCGCACCGGAATCGCAGAAAGGTATAATATTCCCAGGATTCCTCACAGTATATGCGTCACCAATATCAAAACCCAAAAACCGGCTGGTCACGAAACGGCTGTCCACGCAACAGAACAGAATGGCTTGTGGCTAAGCAATAAAAAGGATCAAAAATGCACTTAATTTTGAAGTGCTCTTTTGTGAATTATAACTTTTATATGACTTACGTGTAATGATTGCTCGTTCAGTCTTTGAATGGATTCAAATCTTGTCTTGCTGCTTTGTTGAGCTATACTTCGCAAAATTCTTTGCATCCTCTTAGCACTCTGAGCAACGAACCTAATGAGCGTTATCGGGGCAAGTATCTGGTTCTTCAAGTTTTTGAAGTTGATATTCAAGGTCGTAACCATAAATGCGTTATCAGGATGCCGACTCAGGATTGCGACTTTGTTAGCGTTAGTGTATTACATGCACTTTAGGATGATGACGCAGTGGGATAAGTTCTGAATAGTCTGAGCCTTGAAATAAACAATTTATTTCACATAAAGTTATAACTTTCTATGAAACTTTGGGCTATCCTCAGACGTAATTCTCCGTTCAACAGGCGTTACATGGAAGTATCCTATCACATGAAGATGAGCCGACAGTCTTCAAAATGAAAGGGTGCGCAGCATTTCCGAATGTTCTCTACCAGTATATTTAAATCTCATAAATTAAAAAACAGAATATGAAATTTATGACGTCTTCATAATATAGAATTTATTTATGAAATAATCAGTTTAGGAAATAAAAATGTACCGGCGCTTTCAGGTCCCTCCTGGAGCCATCTTCAACGGAAAGCTTAGGACAGTGTGAAAACGCGATGCAGGAGTTGGATACGTGCGTGGGATTAAAGAGCAGTGGTTTAAAGCAGGTTCAATTCATCTTTTTTCAGTGTCTGATGTTATATCTTTATCTTCTTTAATTCCGTCTTCTGTCGAAAGTGAATCTTCCTGCATCGGCCATTCTTTAACTATTCTTCCAGTGTTGAATTCTTTTGTTATCTATTGTGATAGACGTCCCGAGGTGTCTATCTTATTCTTAACTCTTCTTCCATGTATAATTTTTAAAAATGCAAGTTCATTTTCTATTTCTTGTACTCCATTTTTTGTATTCCATTTTTTCGTTTCCGCGTAGCTGATAAAGTTTCTCCAAAGAATTTCTAATATTGTGACGAGCTGCAATACGGAAAAGTTCTTTCGCCTTGCCTCAAAATCTTCCCTAGCCATTGATAATAATCTCAGAGTAATTAATGATTTGCAAGTGCACCGTCTTTTCTGGACTGAGCCCCGATTAAAGTGACAAAGGCATTCCCGGGAATAGCGAGCTTTGTGGTTAAATTCCAAAAGCTTTTGGAGTGTTCGCTATGGCTGCACAATGTTTCGCCACAGCAGCTTCAGTACAGCTGGTGAGCAGTAGCCCGTATCCGTTGAAAATAACGTGCGAAAAGTTTCTGCGCAGTTCTGAAGTGCATTCCGGCTGGTTTGCAAGAGCAAGCCATAGATTTTGTTATGCGACTTAGTTTAATGAAGTAAAGGTGCCATTTACAGAATAAAGTCTTTTGTTAAACGCTTGTTTGAATTAAACTGAGCTTTGAAAACAAATTATCCCGCTTTGTTTTAGCAACCACGCAGAACTGCCCAGGTCAGCAGCAAACAACCATCGTTGTGTCAGAACGTCCGATCTCAAAACGATGAAACTGAACCTTCCTGGCATAGAAACCACTGGGACATCTGAAACAGTCATACCGAAATGACGTAGACAGAAAAGCTGCCTTCGATCTTAATACAATAATGATAATAATTGCTGCGTGATGATGCCCATACTGGTGGCATGTCAACATCTGTGGCACAGTAGCTATGAAGTACGCTTTTTGACTGCACGTCAAATAAATTATCTACGAATGAAAGCAATTACCCTGTGAGGAATTGTTCTGACCGTTCTGACCTTTTATCCATACAAATAATCGCAGCTCAAAACACAAGAAGCTAATGAATAAGAAAAGAGATAAACGATGTTCAAACAATGGATGCTACAGAAGGACTACTAATCGGCAGGGAACAGGGAATATCTAAGGCTGATATGCAAACTGCAAAACTATTAATGAAAGCGGCAGATAAATAGCAGATAAGAAGAATAACAAGGACTCGTCGGCTGTGTATACAGCCAGAAGAGCCATGTAGATGGAAAAAAACCTTGGAAACGCTGCATGGTTTTTATCGTCTCTTCCTTTGCTTCAGTGTGTCCACCACCATCAACCTGTGCAACTCTTTCTTAACCGGACTGCTATATGGAACTTTGGGCCAAGTAATCGATCAAGCCGTGCCCCTCAGTTATGTTCTTTTCGCATCCTAGACTTAGTAATTTGCATAACCTAGCTGCTTCACCCCTCGGTCGCAAATTCTTCTGCTTATCTGGTAGGGAAGATGAGGTCAGGCAATACTTGCTCCTATTCGGGAGTATGACAGAAAAAGAGCAGTGTCGGTGCAAGCGCAATGGGGGTTGCTTATGAACATTCTCTCAGTTTCGTAGTGTTGAACTTAGTAAACTCATTTCCTTTACGAATATTTCCTAACAAGCTTTGAGGGCATATTACTCGACTAACACTACTCGACTTTGTCAAATCGCTCATGTTTTTGTAGCTTAGAGCAGCTTTCAGTAATTTAACTTCTTCGGACGTGTTAAATTTGGAATAAGTTTCCGCAGGGTATTAGTAGATTTCGAGTGCTGTTTAATAGCGTCAAGTTCAACTTCCAAAATGGCATCAATAATCATTTCTCATTCTCATTTGGCGATGAGGATACAAAGTTACGACACGTGAACGCTGCACTGCTGTTAAATGCGTTTGCAACTGAGGAATAGCAGCCGCAATGGATTTTCGCTGTTTTGACTTAGTACTCTGTTATCCTTTCGAATTTCATTGCACTTCGCTTCATTTGAGGATACTTAGGCATCAGTGCAATTCAAACCATAGCCGCTGATTATTGTTTATAGCTATTGTTATCCATTACTAAGCCAAGGAGTATACCTGGGTTTAAGCTTGACCTACAGTGAGCCTCCGTGAGGATAAAACTTCCTAGAGTCTAAACGACTCTTGGTTAGTGATCACGAATATCTTCCCGTTTTGCTAACACTTGTACGCTTAAAGTCTGGATGTCTTGTAACAGGGTAATGGATTTTCATTTGGTCTTTCCACTGTTTTCTCCTGCTCAGTGTAAGTGTATCTGTAAGATACCGAAACAAGCGCCCTACAAATGAATGGATGAGGAAGTTGTTAGGGAAATCGCAGGGAACAATATACCTAGCACTCAGGACGCTATAGTCCCATCGTCAGCGTGGGAGCTTCTTGGCCCATCATTGATGAATATGGTGCGTTTCACTGGCGAAACGTGGGCTCCTGAAAGTGCATGCCCATAGCCCAACATTTCTGTTGCGTTCTGAGAAGCCATCACGAAAATGAGGACTGAAAACTTATTCTGCGGCATGGCTTTCCTACGACTTCCATATTACCACGTGTTCAAACGCATTCAGCGTTTTATAATCTTGAAAATGTACGATAGACAAATGATGCTAGAACTTTCACTCCAATCAGATAATGGATCCTTTCTCTTAGCCGCCCCATGGTCTGAAAAGGCAGGCTCCTTTCTGGTAACCCCAACCTTTACTGGGAAACATGCCAGCCATACTGCTTTGCGCATACCGAAGCCTAAGCCGAAACCAATTGACGGCGGGCAGTGCTTCTAGTGTTAACGCATAATATAAATGCGGATGCTAACTTATCTATAATTCATTGCCATCTCTTACTGCAAAATATGTACAGATCTATTACGGACTTGAAACTTATCGAAGCTTTTTATTACATCGCACTGAAACCAAAGCAAATGATAGAATGATTGCTGCCGTATAGAAACATTCTTAAAGAAATAAAAGGCAGAGAAATCAGGCAGAGATTACCATACATCTTTCCAAAATTGCGGTCAGTAGGCAGCCTTCCCCTTGCACGTCTTCCATCGTTGAGACAGCGAGATGATCGCCTCATCTTCTCCCTCAGCCACTTCAACATGAACAGGTCGCAAATGCAAACCTTTGGAATGATCCGGCCACTCTATTTAATGAACCACGAATAATCATTACATTGCGCAGCGCAGTAATTTTCCTATTAACAGCTTACAAAAATTATGGGCGGTATTTTTATAGAGCGGCTAACCCGTGCACGAAATCCCCCATGTTGTTCAAGGGACTGCTATATTATTACTAATAATAATTATTACTGACGTCGTGAATCTTCGCAAACCTTACCGAACCGCCTGTTACCAACTGTCTATATTATATCACCAAAAGATAATTAAGTAGCAACACAAAGCATGCATTCGCACACCAGTCCGCTAAATTAACGCGGAAGCGTTGAAGTATATGGGCATTTTCAGTTTCAACAGTCCGGGTAAATTTGTTCACAACTGTTTTGCCGTTCAACAGGATTTCTTGTGCACCTGAAAATTTTAAAAGCTATACGGTACGTCAAATGGGGCATTTTCTCAAGAACGTGGAATTTGTTGTTCCGTCTGCTTGTCGCTGTGCGTAAGAAGAATGCTCGTGAGACAAGCTTTATGTACCTCGCAGTTAAAGATTGCGTCTTCCTCGTAAGTGCACTGTCCGTCAGTGGAAGTCATATATTAATGGGCATATTGTCTAGCAGAATTAATGGCCAGATTGAAATAATAGGGGTCCCTGATTTAAGACGGCATTTCATTCTAACCATCTCATCGTCGATGTCTCAGTCGATGCATTTAATGCCGAAAGTCGCAGCTTAGTTCAGTTTACTTTAAGTGTGCTCAAAACATGTGCATCATCCTAGGCAAAATCATACAAAGCCTACGTTTTTAATCAATTGTTGAATATCTCATGTAATTTAATAAACACTGTACTGAATAATAGATATGGGAACTCACGTTTGAATGCGCGTAGAGCATAAACTATGTCTGAAGCATTCAGTTATACTTGGCGATGGTACAACGACATCAGCTTGTCTCTCTTCTGACGTGGCTCAAAAATAGCTGGTTAAAGGTGCTGCGACTTCAACATGTGTTAATGTGCGCACAATTTTCTCAAGCCCAACCCTACCGTTGCCATCCTTTTGTGCCATTGATTTCATGAGCGCCTGATGATTCCCTTGTTTATCCCATGACTCTCCGAAGTTCTTCGCTCTCATCTGCTCCTTCCCCTAACTTCAATCACTTACTGCCCTCACCCTCATCACTTCGGATGTAAAAATAGCATTAGTCATTCATGCCCAAGAATGATATTAATACAAGCTGGTTGCGTTGTTCATTTTTCCAAGTACTAAACCCCCAATCCTGCGCTGCCAATTTATTGCCTAGTACAGTAGAACCCCTCGTATCCGAGAGCATCTACAGACCGACCCTTCGCAGGAAAGATGCGCAGGCTGCCTCATCGCCGCCTATTGTTATAACCTCTTTTCTTTTTTCTGGTCATCTTTCGTTCAGCTATGGTGCACGTCGTGCTAAATCTGAAGCGCTATGCTTCTTTTGAGGCTAAGGCCCACTGACAAGACGAACTATAGCTTGGGACGCTTTCTGTAGACGGCTGCGTTCTTCTGTCTGCTTATGTTCATTTTCACTTGTCCTCGTAAGCATACGAGGACAAGTGAAAATGAAAATTGTAATTCATCTTTATGGTAGTATTTTTACAAAAGAAGCTAATCTCACTGTTTGAGCGACTGCGGGTGAATGCCATTTCTGTCGTTAAGGTTATTGTCACGCTCTTGCGCTACGAACAAGCCACTTTCCGGTTTGAAAACGGGCGATAAAGTCCCTGTTGATCCCTATGAAGCAGTTCCAGCTGAACTTGACAAACCTGCAAAAGGCGTACCATGGACAGGAACTCCATTTACAAAGACGGGCAGTATGGCGGAATATGCTTTGGCGAGAGCTGATGACATCATCAACTGGACTCGACGTGTAAGTGCGAATGAGCTTATGTTTGATTCGTAATTGAAATGGTTTCTTATAGGGTTCTTTGTGGCCACTGAGCTTTGGTCTCGCATGCTGTGCTATTGAAATGATGCACTTTGCTGCACCACGCTACGACATGGACCGCTTCGGCGTTGTCTTTCGCGCAAGTCCTCGTCAAGCAGATTGCATTATCGTCGCAGGCACAGTTACTAATAAAATGGCACCAGCCTTAAGGAGGGTAAAACAGCGGCCTGTTGAAATTGACTAACGTTGCATTGGACCGTTTAAATTTAGATATACGATCAAATGCCTCATCCAAAGTGGGTAATCAGCATGGGAAGTTGCGCAAATGGCGGAGGATACTATCATTATGCATATTCAGTCGTACGAGGTTGCGATCGACTTATACCCGTTGATATTTACGTGCCAGGTATGTCCTCAACGAACGAAAGTGTTTAAGCTCAGTATTATACATGCAGTTTTTTTAATCTGTCTCTTTATTCTTGATACTATTCATAATCAACGCGTCCCTTTCTAGGATGTCCACCTACTGCGGAAGCTTTGCTTTACGGCGTGCTCCAGCTACAAAAGAAGATCAAGAATTCAAAACGTGTACAGATGTGGTATCGGCAGTGAAAATTTTCTTGACTCTGTTTTCTCCTACTCGTGTCCTACCTCTGCTAGTGAATACCTCATTTCCTTTGACCGTTTGGTCCGATATTGGAGCCGCGTTGACACAACTCTCCTATTAAAAGAGATATGACCTTTTGTCTGAAGCTTAAGTATGAATAAACATAAGTTCAATGAATTATTGAATTATTTATATTATTTTGTATTCCAAAGTATGATCAGTAAACTTGCAGAATGCCATTATTTGCACAACGTAAATTGCTACCCACTTTGTTTGCATAAAAGAAAGCTGCGCTCTTCTTATTGCAGTCAGTAATGGAGCTCTTCTTAGTAGCGAATTGCATTCCGTAATCACAAACGGTACACAACTACAAAACTGGTTATTTCACAACCTGCCTGGAGCTTGTCAGCTGTAGTACACAAATACATAATACGTAATTCAAACAATTTAGCAGTACCTCATGTAACTGTGAGGACGATTTAACTTTTTTCATCTGTGCCTAACCTATCACAAAACGTGCATCGGCTTGGCTTAACATACGGACTGACCAATCGAAACTGACTTTAAGGCTGCGGGTTAGCAGACAGCAACGCTGTGACGTTTAGCTGGCTCCTTATAAGATAAGCAAATGGAGTTAGAAATTCTTCTCATTTAGGAAGTTGCATTCATGGTAATTTACTGGTTGACTTCCTTTTATTATTGGTCGGTCATGCGTGAGGCTAATGCAGCAGCGGTTCATTCACTTCAGCATGGTTAACAAATGGTCGCAACAGCGGATGCCGTTGTGAAGCTGCTGATTAACTCAAGAGTGTTGGCTGTAAATAGCCTCAAATTTAGGTGTTCAAATCACGAATCGATCTTTCGAGGGCGAAAGACCGAACAGAGTGGTTATCGTCACGCAAAGCTGATGCCCTCTCTTCGCTTCCGTCCCGCTCTGTTAGATTGTCGCCTAAAGAACAGCATTATGTAAGCCGAAATGGCCGTGACAGAAAATTTGCCCGGCATTTGGAAGCCAGAGAAGGAAAGCTAAATGTTCGTTCGCCATCCGCGTCGACATGAATTGAAACTATCTACAGTGGAAACGGAGAGTGGTTCTACCCAAAAAGTACAGCTGTTAGCTTTGCAATGCTGTCGGAAGGATTACGTGGACACATGCTCATTCTGTGCGATAATGCTCATTCCAACGCTCTACCGCTCATTTTGATTATACGATTCATGCTGATGTTAGGTAAGCAACGAAAATTGGTTCTGTTCAGATTAAACCTGCCCGCCTTAACATAGCAATACTCATGGTAACGTGCTCGCAAGCAGAACGCCACAGGCTACTCTGACATCACGTAGCTTATTCGAGCATTAAGGTTATTTAACTCATCGCCTGTGTTCCCCTAGTGTAGTTCTAAAACATTGCTGATGGAAAAAACAAACGTGTGAACTATTATTTTGCCTAAATCACAAAATACCAAGCACCTCAGCTGCGTTAATTTTAAGAAAGCATTAGTAGTTCCTACTCACTGGAAGCTCATCCACTCATATAAAACTAACATTAAATTTTTCGAAAAATACGTAAGAAGTTATCTGTTCTTCAGATTTTGCTGTGACGCAATGAAATGTTAAAAATCTTCTCACCTAATAGACGGCACTTAATTAGAGTATGGGGTCCTAAACGCAAATTGCACTGACGCAGAGCCTGCGTTGTTATGCAAATGCAAAGCTTCAGCTTTGAACCAAGCTTAACATACGATATGCCCAAATTAGTCTAGAATGATAACACGCATGCTTTGCGCAGTAACCTCTTAAGGTTTTGACGTCAAATTAAAATGCCGGTGATTGAATTCAAATCTACAACGAAACCGAGATAAGTTTAGACGATTTAGACTGCAGAAAGTATTTTCGCGCCAAAGCAGATTCAAGAAAGCAACGGGGTAAAAGTAGGCTGCGTATTTGCGAGAAGTACACTTGTCTCAAAACCCTACAATAAGATAATTTTTTAAAACATTTCTTGCTAAAAAATTTATATTGCAGTCAGTGCTTCAGCGCTGTCGTGCTTCTGCAACGAAGAACTTTGCACGGACGAAATGTGCAAAAATAAAGACTGCATCGTTGGCATACAAAGGAAAGGTGAGGAAATAATTTTCCCCAGCGGAAACATGCTGGTAAAACGTGATTCCTTTAAGGCGATGTCATGCGCACATGCGGCAAGCTGAGAAATGCGAATAATCAATCAGTCTTTTGCACAAGTGATGTAGAAAGATGGCATGAAGTGTGCTCCTGCCCCACGGATTACTGCAATTCGTTTAGTTTTTTCAGACGGCGCATTGCCGAGTATGTTTCTAGTTACCACCACCACGTTCACCATGTTTATGGAGAAGAAGAAGACATAGACACTTTCCCCAACATATATATCTCAACGCAAAATGATGGACACAATGAGGAAAAGTCAATATCAGACACTGAAAAACAACAGTATCCGACACGCATCGGAAAGCGCATGAAAAAGAAATCATTGGTCAATAGGGACCGTCAATACACGGCAGCAACGCTGTGTTTTATTTTTATTCTTATAATGGCACCTGCTTTGATTACTGGTACTCTTTTTTGGTTTGCCTTCTACTCGTACTGCTAGTCAGAAAAGAACAAGTGCTTTATTGTACGGGCTTGCAAGTTTTGGAAACTGCGAAACAGAATCAATACATTGTCGCAACTATTAACTGCTCCACTTGTGTAATTAAGACTTTACTAAAAAAGATTTCTATCAATCAGTCTCGAGAGTACAGGCATACCGTGAAGCATACTCTAAGCAAACCACTGGGTTCTTTGTTTTGGCTGGTTGAAGCTTAGCGGCGGAGTTGTACAAGTCAGCCACAACGCTGGAACACTCCTCGTTGAGGGTGCCATGTGCTAAAAACTGTTATTTCAATCGAATAAAACAGGCGAAGGGCGAGTCTACCAGCAATGCAAAGTCCTTGTTCATCGGCGCACAGACAACCGGAAAGACCGCCCTTTGCGCATCTGAAAAGCCAAACATTCTAATTTTCGTTTTTCTGCCAACAAGTAGCCGAATAAACTTACGAGTCGGCTACCAAGTTTTGCAATGACTTTTCCATAGACCTACCCGATGTTCAAACCATCGAGGACTTACAGTATGAAATATTGAATTTGAACTTGAATACCACGAATGTTTTTTGCGACATGGTTTGCTCTTTCGGTTTATTCCACCAAGAGAGTAGATACAATGTGTTGAATATTTTGTAAAAATGCAATATAATTTCGAGATACTTTTAGTTTTATCCACTACTCGTTAGCAGTAAATTATACTGAGTAATAGACTGCTTTATCGTCGGTCATAATTTCTTGCTAACAGCTTCAACGATTAGACGGATGCAGGAAAATATATTTTCCCATTATGTTAATTGTTCTGTTCTATCCAGTATAGTCAGCATAGAGCAACGTTCCCTCAGCTCAGAGTAGCCATCGCTCCTTTTCGGTGCTCTGACCTCGCCACCACCCCGTGATTTGGTTGGCCAACGTTTTGGGCTGCGTTTCACTTTGCCGTGTATCACTAAGCATTGTGACAGCAATAATGGGGAGGCAAGGTGAAGGAACCAAAGGAAATGGGCCGCAATGGTTAGAGCAAATCACGGTAGGGGAATCGGATGGCGCACCCACTTTTTGGAACGGACGGGCGACGAAAATCCGTCACAACCGCATGAAATAGGAGAGTCGACGTTAGATGACCATAAGGAGCTTTGCCAGGGTCGGTTATAGTTGAACTACTGGAGACAAGTTCTGCGGGAGTCGAGGAAACCCTAAGTACGCGTAAGGCCTAGTGATTGCACGGCAAAGTGATTGTACGGCCAAGTGAAACGCTCCCAACGTTTTGTGAGCTGATTGGCCGACGGTGCACCTCGACAACCGGAAAAGTTGGAGGGGAAAGGTGTAGAGGTGATGAGAAGCCGTGTTGTCACAAGAACCTTTGCCTGACATCAGGGTAAACGGCCGACCAACGACCATCGTTGCGGTTTATGTGAGAGCGACTTATTCCGGTTGCGAGGAACACTTGACATGATGTGATAGCACAACGTTGGTATTCTTCTGCACTCCACGTTATCATGGGCATATGCGCTCACGGCAAACTTCTACTGACAACTTTCTCACGAGCACGTAGGTTTCCCATCACCACCTGCAAATTCCGGCTGCCCCTCCCCCCACGCTCCATCGTCCTACAAATTTCTCAAATCGCCGGCGCCTTCCCGCGTGGGAAGCAGGGTTACTACGAACCTGCATTTACTTCATTCAGTCTGTTAGCTTTAAAGCATAAACAAATAATAAAGCCCGCGTAGGCCCTTTCCATTAAACGCTGCGTGGCTACTGTAGGCAGAACTAAAATCAAGTTCTATTGGTCCAGGTAACCGCATGCAGCCTAAGGTTAAACCTAAAATCAAGTCTGTTGGTTCCAGTAACCGTAGACAGCCTAAACGTAAACTTAAAACCAGCAAATACTTTGGCTCGGAGTGCCGAAGGTTACGTGGACTAACGGAACTTGATTTTAGTTCCGTCAAGTAGTATCCATCGGGCGTCTAATGGAAAAGACCCTGCCTAAAATTATTCCTGCGCAATGTATGGGAGGTTGCGTGTTTAAAAAGTTTCCAGAAAAATTTTGCTCCATGAAACACGAGAGAATTCCACGAGTAAATGAAATCTGCACTTTATACGAAGTCGCTGCATTCCTAGGCCAAGAATTATTTTTAAAATCTCGGTGCTGCATAGTGTTTTTCTAGAAGGGCAATGGTTGAAAACGCTGGGGATTTTCGGAAGATTCTTATATAGCAAGAACGGAACGGCAGAGTTGCTCAGTGGACTCTGTTCCTTTGAACCGTGAATGATAATGTTTGCATCTCATAGTTTCCATACATCCACGTAAAACTTCTTGCCTAAGCTACTGCCAGTAAAGCAGCCGTTTTGAGCTATTAAAGGAGAGTAACTTCCTTTGATAAGTTTTCAACCAAATCCGTGAAAAGGGATCTATCATCTTATGCATGATTGGATCATTTATGACTCCCTTCTTTGCCGTTTGATTTCTTGTTCACTGCATCAGAAGGGTGGTAAAATTTATTTTTTAGAAGTTATAATTGTTTGCTATCTACTTTGTGGAATTATATTACTACAAGTTATGCGGTTTAGAGCAGTTGCTTCCTTTAATTGCAGGTATTCGTTCTAGCCGCTCGATAGCATGCGAAATGATTTTGGCCCTATTCCATGACTTATTTTGCCTTACTGATCATTAATAGTTATGAAGCTGGTCGATAACCTGCGTATCGTTCAGTAGTATTGGATTGGTTGGCTGCTAAAGGTTCATTCCTTTATCGTATCCGTTGTTCCCGTTGAAAGAAACGGCAATCATTGTTAAGATCAGAGCTTTATCAGAGATCCCAGCAACGACACTCGCTACACCAGAAAAAACGGGAAAAGCTGTGGAAGGATCTAATAAGTGACTTCGAGTTATTTAGAATTCTTGAGTGGAGATGAAGAAGGATTGATTGCATTCTTAGACTAATGGAATTCAATGCAGTAAACGGGTTATAATATGCAAATTACTGAATTTGCTCAACTGGCTCAAAATTTGTGTCGTAACATTACCAATCAAGGTGTAAATAAAAGCTAGCGATTACTTATCAAGAAAATAAGTACAATTACTGCACGGCCAATTCGCCAGCCCTGCATAGTATACAGCACTGATGACAAGACACGTCTAGACCTGAGAACTCCGCGAACTTTAATAAAACATTGCAATCAAAACGAGGTGTTCATCCTTATTTGGTCATAAAACTTCTTGCTTGACTTATACGCTTCCCGAAAATTTAACCTTCAATGAAACAGATATTTTCCATTGATGAGAAATTTGGTTATTTGTAATCACAAAATGAAGCAACTGACTAGCGAGAGAATAGATAATTTTTTAAAAAGAAACCGGAACAAGACATGTAGGAAGTCTTCAGAACTTTTGGAAATAACATCTCTTCCGTCGTCAACAATAAGACGGCTTATAATTCACAGGACGGAATACAACGCCAATATGTTCTCTTAGATACATGCTTAAGTTGCGTTTCGAATGTGAGAAGATTCTTCATCTTCAGTTGCAAAACTTTTATCGCGTCTTACATATGGCCTTCAGTTTAGAACGTGTTGCATTTCTAACAAATTCTTGACAAACAGAGTAACTAAAAGTGATCGATAAAGTCATGGCCTATAGACAGTGGTCATACTTTTTAAAACATAGGCCTGGCTGTCATTTTATGCAATTGCTCAGACTACTGTCAATGTTAAATGATAAACGCCATAATTTCGTCGTTACTACAGTGCAACAAATAATAGCTCTTGCAAGTACTTAATTGGTTACGGTATTATATCTTCATTCGAAGCAATTAGCGCTAAACGCGACTTCCCTTGTTGTAAGATCAGTATTGCTAGACTTCTTGGCAATGCGATTTTGTTACGGTTGTCGGTGAGGTGCTGCTCGTTCATTGTTTTGTTTCATGTGAGTCCTTAACAAGTTTTTTGCAGCTCCTAGCACTGCGTTATTCCTATTTTCCGTTTATCTGCGATTAATATTTTACCGGTGTCATAAATTAATTTTCAAGCAATATTATCGTCCCATTTTTTCGCGTTGGAAAGATATCCTGTCTTGAAATGTTCAATTGATCAAATTGATTGATTGAATGTTTGCTAGTACATCGCTGCTTTGCCGAGTTATTGCGACTGAAAGGTGCCGAGCAAGAAGATCACTTACAAAGGGGCCGTTTACTTGCTCATTTTTTCAGTTTGTCGAGGCAGGAAGGTGGCATCAAATGATGCGCTGCAATATTTCAGTGAGGTGTTCGTGAATCGTTTCGTCTTCGAGTTTCCGTGCATGTTCTTTATATTGTTCTTTCCGCGTTGTATTCTTTTGGATGCAGTTGGCAAATCGTACTGTTAACCGAACTGTGTGTCAATGCCGCAGCGCGTTGTTTAGAATTTTTTTAAGCTTTGTTGTTTGCCTGAAGAATCGATGGTATAACACGCTATGAACTTTGGTAGTTTCGCTTATTGGCATCTTTAACCATTTTCCACGGTTTGTTTCAACGACTTTATAAATTATCAGCGCGTTTGTACTTTTATTTCGACTCAGCATTCAGATGATGAATCGCAGGCTCTTCGATGCTCAGGTAGCATGCAATGGCTGTTCGCTTTCATTCAATTTTTTTGTCAACTGTGTTCGGATTTTAATGGCTTAGGTCATGCAAACATTCTTGTGATAACTCCTGATGTCATTGCTATGGCTTACTTATCAGTAACTTATAGCAGTATGCGTTCAAAGCAGTGTTTTTCAATGCACTCTTTCGTATTTGGTTGCTGTATTCGCGTTGTGAATTGCTCTCTGCTTTGTCTGGAGCGATTGAGGAAACGTTTCTTCATTCCAGGTGCTCTCTCTGGTGTCAAAGCGATTGGCCCAGTTTTCCTTTCGACGCCTAAAACTTGTCTTCAGGCGTCTTGCTCAGCTGTGGCGGTGAGGAAATGTAGCTTGTGCTGTGTCCCCTTGCGTTCAATGCGCAAAGTAGCCTCCAACGGGCGAATCAAAAAATGAGCACACAGCCGATGTCAACAATTCAGATAATCAACGGACAGCCGTTGTTGCAGGCTAAAGTGCAACACATATTAACCCCAGGTGGACCAATGGCTGTTGCCGTAGTGCCTTCAAGCTTGGGAGCTATACTGGGCCCACTTCTGCAACAGATACCAGGTTCTTCGCCCAAGAATGGAACACTTATTTTTAATCTACCTGGCACCTCTATATCCCCATCAGCAGTGGAACCAACTACATCTGCCAAAGGAGGTCGTCGCTCTCGTCCTTCTAAGCAACGTAATTCTGTCGTTGCAAACGAAAATAAAAGACTACTATCAAAGGATGCGTGTTTGGAGACTAACTCAGCAAAAAGCTACGCGCCCATTAAGCCGAAGATTGTGGATAGTTCATCTTTGCTTACCAGCAGCTTTGATACACGACAGCCCGTCATTCTGTCCGCTCAGGTTCCCTTGCCAAGTCAGATGACCATTCAACTTAGCGAATCGGAACAGAACGAAATTGCCTCCGTTTCTGAACAGATAAACAAGCTCGTTTCGGCTATGTCTGGATCATCGTCGGACGAAGCCACTGTACAACAATTGGAACATAGGAAACGTTCCATCTTGGAACGTGCCGCCTACGAACAGCTTCGGTTGGTTAATCAAAGCAATCCACTCAGTATACCGTTGCCTTTAAGGGTGAATCCTCCCAGTGCGTCACCAAGCCAGCAACAGGATCAACCCGTTATCCTGCAACTACCTGTTGGCACTTCTAGGACTAATAGCGTGATATCTCAGGTTCCAGTGTCAGTGATTAGTAATCACGTTGGTATACCGGAGTCATCCAGCGGTCAGCAACTGGTTCAAATAAATGGCACCACATACCTCGTTGTTCAACCAAAGTCGCAAAACCTGCCTGAGCCATCACCACCGCCTAAGCTGTTAATCCAATCCTCCTATCCCGTAACGGAACAGCAGCATGCACAAACCAAAAACGTGGTAATATCTGCACGTTGGAATAATGGTTTAGCATTTGCGTATTGATTCTTTTTTCTTTAAAGTTCGCCGAACCTAAACGGATTCAGCCGGAGCAGAAGCAGGCTTTAACTAGTGACTCAAACAATAGTTTTGATAGTCAAGCTTCGTCCAAAGACGCTTCCTTAAATTCCCAAGTTGAGCCGGCCAAATCGTCCCGTCAATTGTTAGTAGAGTGGCTTTTGTTCGCCTCACCTGCGATGTTGCCGTTTCAGTTTTGAACATTTGATGGATGCGCACGTACGCTGCGTTTTGCAGCCGGACTACAACAATCCGTTTAGAGATTGCGCGGACGTGGTTGAACGATTGGTTCCATACCATTGCTGTTGGGAATCCGATGTCCACCCGGAGATCCTTGACTCAGGTGAACTTCCGTTCGGTTGCTCGCTCAGTAGGTTAATATCCATTCAGTTTAGCAGACTCGTTGTACGAAGCAAAAATGACCTCTTTGATGCAATGCAAGCAGCGTCTGATGAACAGAGTTCGTCTCCTTATGTTGGAAACGTCAGCGGTTAGTAGTCGACTTGCAGAGTGGAGATTTAGTTGTTCACGTTGTATTCTATTCAGAAGTTGGCTCAACCAGAAGAGATAATTCTGCTGGACAAGCTGTTTTTGAATAGCGAATCTGCTTTGCTGAATAGGAGACATGAGAACGAGAACGCAGAACAAACTGGTATGTCTACTGTTGATATCGTTCTTTAATTTCTTAGAACTCACTGCCCTTTGTCGTCGTAGATGGTATATCCGAAAGTGAGTTGTCATTAAGAGAGCCAGTGTCAACCGTTAGCTCCTCCCCTTCTCTGAGCCCTTCACCGAAGAGCGAAGAATCGGTTGTCGACGAGCAGACGGCAGCAGTGCAGTCTTTGCGATGTGATCGATCTCCAAGTTCTCTGTCTGCCTACTTAAAGGCCTTGCACGAGTCCCTTCCTCCGGTGAACTATCAGCGATTATCGCAGAATTCGTTGGTGTCATCCGAAGAAAGTTTACATAGTCAAAGAGAACTGAGCGATGAAGGAGGAGAGGTTGATGCTGTTCATTCTCGCTCTGACGCGTCTTCGCCTGCTGTGGTAGTATCCAGTCCCAAGCGTAGCGAGCATAAGAGTGGTTTAAAAATAATCATAAAGCTGAATGCCGAACAAAAGCATATTGTTCGCGAACCGAACGGTTGTTTATCGTCGTCATCTTCGGACTCTGCTGTTAAGTCGAGGCCTTGCAGTCCTCAACGGGTGCCACCACTGAGGCTGCGACTGTCAACTCTCAGCTTTAATGCCAATGGTGGCAAACAGCCACCAATTCACGCTCAAGAAAGTGACAGCGAAGGTAGCGATGGATACGTGGCTGATTCAACTGAGGCGGAAGATTGTGAAACAGAATCGGAAGATGACGATTGGATAAATGGTGTATGTTATCCGAGGTTACGTTGTCAGATCAGTCAGGTGGATGTGAAAGGTGACCCGTACGCTGCTGGTAAGCTGAAACTTAGGCTGATCTCATCCCCCAGCAGACGGCGCAAGCAGTGCTGCGACAACCAAACGCCTAAGCAGAATTTCAATAACGGGTATGAATGTTCGCCTGCAGTGAAGAAACGGTTGAAAAGTATTGGCGACCATCATCTTCGGTGACGTATTCAACTTTTTTTAATGCTTACGTTTTTATTTTATCACTTTGGCAACAGTGATCTTTATTGCTGCGCTGTAGCCTTGTCGTCTCTCGCTTATCTCTTTTGTCCATTTCTCTTCGCACCATTTTGCTCGTCCCAAATGTGTAATATTCCGCAAATGTTGAACGCGATTGAGAAGTTTTAAATCTTGTCCTTCGTTTTCATCTTGTTTACTGGCAAAGAAAGAAAAAAATATTTCCCTTTTCAAAACGTTTGCTTTTAATCTATTCTAACGTAAAGTTTAAATGAGAGTTCTCGTAAGATTGCCTGTTAGAAACAGAAGGCACGCGAAATGTACAGTCAAGATATTACGAAGCCTGTCATGAAAGCTTTGCTCTGTTTTCCAGGAAACTCTTGGACAGCTCAGTTAACGTCATTGCGTGCCTGTGTAACCCTGAATGCAGGATGGGAAACGAGGAAAAGGAGAGAAATTACCAAGATTCGTTTTTAGCTTTAGTAATTGAGGATTAGTGAGACTTGAAAGCTTTGGGGAAGTCAGACTTCCTTCAATGGGTTGTTGTTGTCTAAACGTTCCTTACTAGTCGACATTCGACTTGACCACTTTTAAACTATTCAACTTATCCAATGGCTTATTTAAACTATTCGTATGGCGCTTTCAGCGACATGAACTTCGATATAATTCTAACGCACCTTTTTCGACTAGTATCCAGTGGAGTTGGGTGCTCAATTAGCAGTGCACCAAAATTCCAACGGCAGAAATAAAGGCATAAGAAAATGAAGAATCATAGAAATCCAAAGACTTGTTTATTATGTGGTTTCTCATAAGGATTGCTTGCAGTTTCGTTAGTGATTTTCTAGCGACTGTTCGTTGAGGAGGAGAATGAATGCCTTCCAGTGCATTCTGGAAGAAATTTGGACTCGTTGTCTCGTTCTTTCACAATTAATTCGACGCATCTGTTCGATCTAGCAAATCTTTGCTTTCAGACGTTGCAACCAACAAGCGAAAATTATAAGCAACAAAAATTTCATGTTTTATTGACTTTCGTATAGTATCAGTCCATTCGAATTCAACAGAAATCATTATTGTGCAAAACGTACGATAAGAAGAGTACCTGCTAGCAACGTAACCTTTAGACAGACTCTGCGCGTTGTGTTAATACTCTATGATGGCAAAAACCTTTCCAGGAAAAACTTTCAACGTTCTGAAAGTGTTTCGTTACAAACGATAGATCAGTTACAGCTACGCTGCATTCTTCCCGAAATGGAAAAGCCTGACATTTTCGATAGTTTAGCTATACCATCAATTTCAAAGTATGAGACATTTGTGTCTATTCTAGCTTCTCGATGGAGTGCAAGAGCAAAGTCAGTGTATTTATTGCAAATATTATGTGTTAATACGATCACATAATGACAGTTGACTTGTCTTTATACTTTGGATAACAGAGATTCCATTTGTTAAACGTTACTCGCTGAAGGATAGTTGAACGGTCGACAAGTCGCGTAATTACTGTTCATTTTATGGATCGTGATGACGACTGTGCTTCAAGATCGCTGTTCAGCTAAAAGCCTACCATAAGGTCATTGTTACGAAAGATTCCAGTTACCAATCTTATCTTCGTTGATATGAGTGTGTAAGATATTCAGGCTTTTGGGGATGGTCGTTTTCCCTCTACGAAGAGTAGGCTCAAAATAAAGGTTTCTGATTAATAGCTTTCTCCAACGGGAACGCGTCCGTAACAAATTTCTTTGTAATGCAAACTTGTAAGATCTTTCTGGCCATTCTCCATTTTGTTATATGGGTTCTAAAGCTTTCCGGCACTGTATCAAACTTCGGTTTCTTCCCGAACAAGTTGGAGGTTCCAGTGAATTGAGTGAGCTTGAAACGTTAGCTCAATGATCTTAGGATCAAATTCTGCAAGCTCAATTTCAGTCGCTACGGACTAGTGAATTCGATTTTTCTTTGTAGATAGTTCTGCACATTGCATAATGCGCTTGTGTTGCCGTAGTGCGAAATGAAAAGAACAGTTTTTTAAAGCTCGATGAACGGCGAGAACGGTTATACTTGTTTCGCGCGTGTAAAAGACAAATGACTTAAGGAGTTGTAGCATACCGCAATACGTAGTAGGACAATCTGCATTTGAACAAATAACTCGTGAGCCAATAAGAACCTTAGCAACAAAATGGCACATTTTGTCTTAATAATTCTAAGACCATGGTGTTCTGTATTTCGTAACGCTTTGAAAACTTTTCACAGTGACCGTAGGTTTTAAAGAAGGCATTCATTGCTTAAGTACACGCGTTAAATGCTGAATTTAGTCTTGTGCTTACTGTAACTGAATGTTCCAGAAGGTCGGTACAGTTTCCTATCTTTATGAGGACGCTTATATTGATCTTTGAGGTTAATTGATTTTCTTGCAAACGATTATTTGCTGCCAAATGAAAAGTTCAATGGGCCAATGTTATTGATAACGCGGTGTGATGTTGGAAACTATTTTCTCAGACATTCGATAGAACTGCTTTTGTAAAGTCAGTGGGACAAAGTCCTAACGGCGATGGGAAAGCAGATTCATTAGAGTCTTCCTGAGCTCAATAAAAACTTGTTATTTACGCTATCTCCGCTTAAATAATCAAAACGCGTTGTGACTTTGGACTTCTGCTTTTTCAATTATGTATAATAACTGCTTGTTCAGTAGCTTCGAATCTATTCCAGTCAACATGGTCTTGTAGCATTTGACAACTACGCTAAACCAATGGAAGCCACTTGCCTGGAATGTTTTCCAGGGTAAATGGAATTATCATTGTTATCAATTGAAACTACCGTTACTTTTGCTCTAATAAGGATTTATTGAGAAATTTCTTCCGTCAACGTTTTTCTTCATTAAAATGCTTGACAGGAAACAGTCTGTCAAAAATAGCGTTTCTCGTCCAAGCGGCTCTGTGGAAACTTGAAATTCTGAAGAGTAACTAACTAACTATGGCGTTGGTGTATGTCGCGCTAACGGAATTCACTTGCAATATATATATATACATTTCAAAATGGGCGTGAATATAGCTTTAGGAATGGGGTTCAATTCTTTGTTTAGAAAAAACTAATTCTGTGCAGAGAGCTGCATGCCAGAAGCACGATTAACTGGTTCGTCTAAATGCACCGTGTGCCCTTGGCAACAGCGATTGCTAGGCGCCGTATGGTCTACTTAACAGGAACTAATTAACCTGATTCTCGAAGGATGGCATAAACCGTGACCACGTTTGACCAATCAAAACAGAATTCAGTCGCTTTGTCGCCGAGTAACATCAGCCTGTCAAGGGAGCCCACGACAGTTCATCCCTGTATGCCCTGAAATGGAGCAACGTGATTTTTGCTTTGCCACGCTGGCACTCTGTATTATATTGGTGGTGATCCAAACGGCTCTCGGACAATGTCCATGCGCGCATGGCAAATGTTCGTTCAATAATACATGTTTTTGTGACCCCGGATGGGTTGGCAAACGATGTCAGAGTAAGAACTGCCAACAGAAATAGTAACCAAGTTTTGTTGAAGTTTCAAAGTTTCCCTTGTGCCTCTAGGACCATGCCAGGACGTGTACAAGGCTTGCCCTTACTGGAAGAAAGAAGGTCGCTGCATATGGACGAAAAGATACACTAAATTCTTTCTAGAAAATTGTCCAGTCATATGCAATGAATGCATGTATGATCCAAGAACAGGTGAGTAGCGAGTTCGAGGTGCCAAACTTCCTAAAAAAGAAGTTACATACTAACTTTTACTGCAGTGCCACCGGGTCTTCCGCTACCGCCATATCTAGAATTGTTGGAACCACTGATTGGAGAATGGCACTATGATTCCCCGTACCCGATGCACTTCCCGGTTAACTTTCTTCGTGGTGGTTATACAAAAATGGTTCGCATCATGCTTACTGAAGTGCCACTATTTGACACTCCATCGCTGAATTACACGTAAAAATTCCTACCTACTTTCTATTTTAATCACGCGACTAAAAATAAGGAACAGGGCGTCTAATGTAGTAAAGTTCTTACAGTGGGTTGGCACGTAGCAAACTGAATCCTGACGATGTTCACGAAGAGAAGGGCTTCCTTTGGGTACGACCTGGCACAACACCCAGCCGTCAAGTCGCTTTCATGCTAGTCACCAATTCAGGTAACTTTTACGCCCTTTCTTCCAGGTGACTGAAATAGGTGCTATGCTTTGCAGGGGTGTCAATGCTTCAAGAAGGTTACCTCACCGGCAATACCATTCGCCTGCGTACCGTGCACGACGCTAGTCATCCATACTCCCGCAGCGAACAACCATTCCTTCGAGAAATGCATACACTTGAGTGGAATGGAAACTGGTTAAAGCAGTCGTACAAGGACGACAATGGACAAGAATTGTATCAAACTTACGTTAAGGTGTCGGCACGGTAGTACGGCTTGAACAAAGACATTGCATGTGCGTTAGTGATGCATGTAGCGGGGCGTTTGTAAGGATTCCATTTGTAGCGTCCATCATCGCCACGAGCGAACTGAAGAAAGTCAAACAAGTCTGCCAACGGAAGGAAAGGCACGTTTAATTTTTTTAATATGCTGATAAAATGAACCGTTGCGTTGTTGTGAAATTTAGCAGACTGTTTTGCATTGCAACCAGAGGAGGAAAGCTTACTAGAAAATATTTTTCCAATGGCAGTAAGCCTAAGCGTGGGAAAGCAAAGCCAATCAGAAGCTATAAACGGGAAAACGGTTAAAACGTAAGACTTGAAAGCTGCTCTCCAGCAACGCTAGTCACCAGTTAAATGCATTGAAGTGATAGCTTTAATATAACAGCTTAACGAGACGGGAAAATCAAGAATTGTAGGACAAATGCATAAATCTATCATCCAAGAAACAAACGTCTGCTGCTTTTCAGCGGGACAAAAATTTATTCCTTTTGCAGATCATCGGGTTCAAACTGATTTACCTTAAATTTGAAAAATGTAAGTTGAACAACTTGACGTTGCACAGACGTGGGTTACGTTCGTTCATTAGCCTATCATACGGAAAGTTCTCTCAGTTAAGAACTTTCCCTGTTATAATGCAATCGTTTACAAGCTTAGCATGCGTAAGGCTGAAATTCGCCGAATGCTTTGAGACTAGGTCGATTGCATTTTCACAAAGCAAAGGGAAAGGTAGCAACTTGGTAGTTGTTCAAAATTACAAAATACCAGTGCATTACTTAGCTTCTGCCACGCTAACGTATTGTGCACGCCGTCATTTCAAGCATAGATATTAATACGTTTCAAAATATCACCATTTATGTCACTCTATTCTATAAACAAAAAAGAATGACATCAGGAAGATACTACAAATTGGTGAAGCCAATGTTAGCTCACAGAAAACGATAAGAACGCTAGAGAAATGGAGACATGTATACTTGAAATGCCTTGTTGTACCACGAAAAACCGTGCAGTCCAAGCGGGTATCAGATTGTCACACTATTCGCAAAGTACGGGCGTAGGTAATGTACATTTCTCGCTGCAGTTTGAAAGTATAAAATTTCGGAGAGACAAAGGATTGCCCAAAAGACTGACAACAGGTGCAAATAAACAAAATCCATGCATTAGTTTTGCCGCCTATTGCAACTGTGGAATAACAATACGGTTCATTTCAAGAATAGGTCCTATCATGTGGAGCGATGGCACAATAGTTGTCACATGTAATAGTGAGCTGCTAAGTCACGGAGGTTGAACGGTTACTATAATATAAATAATGGTTTTAAAGACAAGATTTTGCAACGGGCGACTTCTTTTTATGGAGGCAATCTGTTCTTTGAATTTTCAAATTTATTAACGTAGCTTTTAGGAAAAACTGCATCCCATCGTCAGTGTGCACAGACAGTGAAGACCGGACGCGTCTGGCCTGAAAGCTAAGCCAATAAATTTGAACATTTAAAGAACAGCTCACCCCCGTAAAACGAAATGAAAAAGTAATGACTACTCGGATTAGAAATTAACGCTAATATAACGCCTAATGGACTGATCATATGGAAAGCAAATCAATCCCGAAACAATTCACAACAGTAAGAGCTTCGTCGTCTACAAGATTATCCACTTTACTCAAGAGTGCATCTTTTATAAGTATAAGCACCAAGCTACTATCAAAATTCTACCCACAGAATAAGTAACCCTTACCTGCGTTTCAGTATAATGACTATCACTGATCCAAACGCCTTTAATTTTTGCGATAAAATAAGGGAGGAACAAACGGTAGGGAAAATTATGGCGAACATCATTTAAAAGCCAAAATCCTGTTGAAATGTTCGGCGGAAGTTAGTATCAACTTTTGTAGCTCGAAATTTAATTGCATCAGAAGTTGAACACTCAACTGCGTGCGAAGAAACAAATAAGCAAAGGTCACAAAGTGCAGAGTCAACAAAACAGAACAAATACGCACGACGTAAACCTGCTATGATTCTTGCGGCAATACATATTCGCGTACTGCGAAGTTTCTAGGTTCAGGCTAATTGCCACATAACTGCTTAGATCTGGAATTCAACAAAAAGTAAATAAACCTCTCCTACGTCGAGTTAAAACAAAAAACATCCAGCACTATTGCCAAGAGATTTTTGCTAGCCAGGACAGACTCAAGTAGAAACCACTGCATAAGCTAAGAAAAGTCATCTACTACGTACGCATACACTGTCCTTAGATTCATAATGTAAAGCGGCCACATCTGAGATCATTGTACTGAAGACCGCCAACACTGTCAGCCCCTCTGGCTCTCCACACTGAGATTACACTAATAGTGCTATCTCTACTTTCACCTGTGGGCATTTCTTTTGAATAACAGTGTCATTCGTGAATTGCTTATTTAGCAACATAAAACCGTCTTGTACTTTTAATTAAAAAGTTCTGGAATGACTATAAGAACCAGGCAAGTGGCAACTGCTTGCATTGCAATAGAGTTCACGGTCAGGCAGATGGAGATTAGTTAGAAGAAAAGAAATGAGAAAATAATGACTATTCCAGTTGGAAACTAAATGCTATATGAGGCCTAACCGACTGGTCATATTGAAAGCTAGAACTATCCTCAAAGAATTTACAAAGTTGGACAACAGAAGCGCCAAGGCAGATTCCAGGCGTCCCCTCTATTTGCACATGACTTGTCTTCACAGACGTCCCGGATTTCAATACGTTCCGCCTTATCGTGGTGATAAGGCGGACCGACATACGCCAAAGTCTTCAATTTTCTACAGAGAGGATTTCTTCTTTTCAGCGGCCGACTTTGGCCAACAGGTGTCTTAGCATACCTTAAGATGCGGTGATGCCTAATTGAAAAAGACTGCTTCAATTAATCGCTCTTTGCAGGACCACTAATTATCCCGGCCTGTAACGTGTAGAGACAAAACAGGAATTTTGCAGCTGTCACCCAATTGAAGGAATGACTTTGAAAAAGAGGTGACGTAAAATCAAGAGAACAAAAATGAGTGCTTGGAATTTTCAAAGCGCATAAGAAAACACTGCTTCATAAAATATTAATTACCAGCCGCTCTTGCCGCCGCTACGCGGCGACATTCTCGACTGGTCTGTGCCGAACCTTCTTCGTAATAATGGCGTTTGTGATTTCACTTGCTACTTTGCTTAGAGTGTACTCGAAGGCATGAATTGGGAAGACAGCGGGAGGGGAGTTCTTTAGTCCCAACAATCCGTCATAAATAATCAGTCCAACCGCAGGAGAGTCATTTAAAAGACAACAGTTTGTGGCCCATGTGATGTTGTCCCACTGTCCCTGTTGATGTTGGAATTGTATTTTATGTAGAATGCTTCCTCTATCTTTCTAATCATAAATTGACTCTCTGCAGAGCGCTTTCGTGTGCAGTTGGCCTGTACAATGCGCTGCGTGCTGTACTGCTGCTGACGTCTCAGTGGCCTGCTCCATTGCTTCAAGTGGCTCTAGAGTCGGGGGCGTCCTCGTAATGTGTTGGAATGTTCAAGCGAACGACTGCATTCCTGTACCGCGTTAAGGCCTTCAGGTGCTCCTGGTACCTATGCGATTCCCCAATGTATGAGGCCGAACATTCACATTTTATTTCGTAAACTACTCCAGGGCATTGGTCCAACGGTACTGTCTCTTTGTCATTACGAAGAATGGAACAGAGGTTCAGACATTGAATCCCAGCCTCCTTCCAACTCGTTTAATTTTTCCCCTACGCCCGCGTAGGACGGGATGGTAAGCCGCGGTCCGCCTCACGTACAACCATATCCTCTGCTTCTGGCTCACCTCGCAACCTTTGCCAGGGTGACAGCGCAAACGCGCTAGTATTTACTCATATCCATCCACGTACGGCAAAACGTCTACCTTCACTGCGCTCGGGAGCGAACGGCAACGGACCGGTGACCTAGAAATCTCAATTGGTCCAGTGCGGTAACGGACCGGTGACCTAGAAATCTCAATTGGTCCAGTGCGGTAACGGACCGGTGCCCTATAAATGTCAGTTAGTCCCGTGTCACCATGTAAAGGCAGCGAACACACAAAATTTCCCTTATTTCATGATATATAGTAATAGATATTGCTTTGACTATACTGATAATATTTTTAAATGTTTGTCATTTCTTCAGGTGACGAGTTCTTGTGGTGATAACAACGCTTCAGTTTCCCTTTCCTTTGTGAAGAAAAGCTAAGAAGAGAGAATTCCCACTTTAAAGACACTAAGAAAACGTGCTTCACTTCTTCTGAGACAACTTAAACTCCAGCCCATTATGTTTCTTAAATGAATTCGCTATAATTTTGCTTATACTAGTCTGATGACTAAAAAACGTTTTCTCGTACTTCTCCGTCAGTCACCTTGTCAGAGAAAGTCAACCAATACCTGACGACAGTCCCGAATGCGATGAAGACAGTGGGTTCTTGCCGCCGGATAGTAGCAACTTGGAACGCCGCTGAAAAAGCGAATCTGCAGCTCCAAAAATAGCGTGATAAAAATTTTCTGACCGAATTTCGGTCTCTTTCCAGTTCACTAAACAACCCCGCGTCCGCCTCGTGTAAACGTCGCAGTATTCCTGAAAAGCAAGAGCGAGAAAATATAACCATTCATTACGGACGGCGACTTGTACGACAGTGCGCGACAAGTGTTAATATCATTGGTTGGCAGGTGCCACATGAAGCGGTGCATTTAAAAAGAAGATTGAATAGGGAAAATTACCCTTCAGGAAGGCAGTCCAATCCCGAAACTTTCGAAAGCGCTCTCCTCGAGCTAGGCGATCCAAAGTTGGTACGTCGACGAAGTCCAAGAAATGGCGTACACTACCTTGAACAAGCTTATCCTCTTGAACCTTATGATATGCTTGTTCAATATGCTTTATATTCAATAATTCCTCTGAAATTCTTTTTTCAAGACGCTGAAGGGGCAAGGCAGATTCCAGGATAGAAGTCGATCGGCCGTGCGCGCACTGTCCGTTGATAAGCTTTGAACATTCCCTGAGAAAAGGAGGTAGCAAGCGCACATTCGGAAATCTGATGGAGCGAGATGGACTAACGCCAACTTGTAAATCGTCTGCATATTTCAAAAGCCTGTTCAAGCAGACGTAACTTCTGTCGTTGTTGAGTTGGTCAGACGACCGAGAACGAGACAATGGCCGGCCACTCCGTTCCATTACGTGCCTCCTAGCAGGCCAGGGAAGATGACAAAAGTCGCCATCCGACTTTAGAATATCACTTGAGGCATACTGCGGTTGATACTGCTTCGATAACTCGCTGGCAGTTTCAGTATCTACGCTTCGGGATACTCGATGGCCATTAAGAGGAACAAAAAAGCTTATAGATTTCTTCTGATCCGACGACCGTGACGTACTGACTGGCGCAAACAAGCTTTTACCATTATCTTCCTTAACTCTGCTACTGCTAATAGAAGGTCTGACAGTACGTGAGGGCAGATTGCGCTCTCCTGAAAATCTGCCAGCTGTGAAGGACGTTTGCCTCTCAGGAACACAAAGATGAAATGTTTTGGCATGTGCTAACTGAACAAACGGCAAAACTTTGTTCGATCTGCAGATCGAAGGAAGTTGATTAAACATCCACTGGGTCTTCCAAGTGTTGTTTTCAAAGTTTCTTGCTTCTTTCGTCGTTTCCGGCATACTCATTACTTTATCACTCGTTGATGAGAGCATATTGGTAAATGGTGCTTGAACTGCTTGGTTTTCTGAGCATAATTCATTGCGAATGGGAGACCGCATCCCAGATTCTGGGATTTTATGACTTGCAGTAATTGATGAAAGAGGTTCCAATAGTGAAATGGGCCCAAAGGGCGCAACTGGTTTAGCACTTCGATCTGCTGCTTGAGGTGGAATTTTTAATGTAAGATTAACTGCGTTTTCCCCAACGAACTTCCGTTCGTTTGATAAACAGGTACTACCTGCTAACTTGCTTTTTAATCCAGCGGACATTTTTTTACCTGCCGTTACAAGTTTTTCGGTCGGACACAGTTGATCATAACCAGTAAAAGCTTCAGGTGTACCCTTTCCAGTGGAAATTGAGGCGCACCTGTCAGCCACGGCAAGTGGCGAAACTGATAACGGCAAGGTTGCTACTTGTTTTGGAGTCTGCTCTACTTGCGTATGACTTGTCTTCATAGGTGCAATAGACTTCAATACGTTCTGCATATCATGGCGATAAGACTCGTGCTTTTGTTCCTCCAAACGCGGTACCGCTATCGTCTGTTCCTTCCGTTGGCCTAAAGCATACTTTGAAATTGGCTCTCACGGAAACTTCACGGAAGAAAGTTGCAATTCTTCTTTGCTGTACGTCAAAACAAAAAGCAGTTTCATCTAAATGAGAACGACTCTTTGACATCTATCCATCATTACCTTCACACTTCGTCACCTAATCTTTTCTTTTAATCAGAGACAGTGAATAACAAACGAACTGAAAAATTCGATTAACTCATGAGCCACCTTATGTAACTGTTAATAAACGTTTGTGAACCAATCTGATTAGTAGGCAAAAGTTTAGCAGAAAACAGAGCACGTAAATGAAATTCTAGGAAACTTAATTCGCAAAGGAAAAATCTCTTCATCCCGGCTGACCAAATGTCGTTAGCAAAAGTATGTAAATCTAACCTCTTTACAAACAAATTTAAATATCCGCGCGATTTGTAACGTGTTTACTAAGAGCTACATAAGCGTTAATGCTCAAACAACCATGAATAATGAAATGTTAGAAAATGGAAACTAGTTTAGTCATATTTAAATTCAACGGGTTATTACAAGTCATAAACAGCGCATCTCATGCATGATCTGTGGCTACGTTAAATAGATTAATATCACTATTGACACGTTCTAAAACAACTGAACGCAAGAGTCCACTTGCTGAACTATACCTTTCGAAAACTGAAAACTTAAGCCGTTAGGTGATTACCAAACCAACCTTTTAAATAAGTAGCAATGACACTTCAGCCGTCGTGCGTCAATACTGTTCGTATGTCTCTAAGGACGCACAATGACGACCGACATGACTTTAACCTAAAAGAGATTCTTTTAGATGAGAAATGATATTTCGTAAAAGCGATATCGTAACGCTACTGTCAGACTGATTTTGAGGCGAGATTATATATGCATTATATTTGAAACGATAAATAAATTGAAATATCTGATTTTGTGCAACCTAATTACTTGCCTCATTTATTGGCCATGTAGCAACAACGACTGCAGCACTAAGTAAGTGCTGCAGTCGTTGTTTCCTTAGACTTAAAGTATAGGGGATTTCACCTACACTTTACGTCATCTCTGGTTTACCACTAATTAGTGGAAATCTTTCCACAAATTCTTTACCGCCGATGACGGGCCAAGAGTGGACCCGAAAGCTCCGGAGTAAAACCTTGATCATCAATTGGTCCCACCGTACAAAAAGTTTACCATGAAAACTTACGCGCCCGTTACGAAATGCCATGTATTCAAAACGTACTATGAAAGCACATTTGAAAACAAGCAAGGCTTGAAGTCAAATAGCAGCCGTTACAAAGAATTCGTAGTTCAAATATAGATCCCTTACCAAATAAAGACTTGTGGGTGACAACAGAACAACAGCAGATCCGAAATGTACGACACCACTGTTTTGGATTTTTTTCTAACAATGTGCTCTTGTGTTCGCTACTAGGGCAGTACTGTATTTTAATTACAGACATCAACGACAACGGGAAAGCCCGCGAACGACGACCAGTATGAAAATACCGCATCCCGTTAAAAGACGCCCAGTGTTCAGCAATGACAATGGAGAACCTATTCTCTGAAAGCTCCATCCAACACACAGGTTACCGCTGTCCTCGGCTTTTGGTTCTGAAGATTTATCACGCATAGCACCGACCTCAGTATGTACCGCGTCCTTGGGTGCCTATGGGACAGTATAAGTTATATGCAAGGAGCAGTTTGTTGTAAAATTTCTTTTGCGGGATTTTCAACCCGTTTCTAGAACTAACGTTTATTCCATAAACGTTAAGCGCGGAGCTTCCGGGTCAACTCGAGACCCGTCATCAGCGCAATGTGTGTCGCTCGTCTGGTCGGTCTTCATGGTTACAAGCCACTCCAGCCGACCAACCTTGGCAGAGACCTCAGCTGTCAGCTCTATCTTGGGCGCTCGCTGCACCATCTGACTGACTAGGTGGGACCAAGGCTCGACGGCTCAAGATAGAGCTGACAACTGAGGTCTCTGCCAAAGTTGGTCGGATGGAGTGGCTTGTAACCATGAAGACCGACCAGACGAGCGACACACATTGCGCTGATGACGGGTCTCGATTTGACCCGAAAGCATCGCACTTAACGTTTATGGAATAAACGTTACTTCAAGAAACGGGTTGAAAACCCCGCAAAAAAATTTTACAAGAAATGTTTTAAAAAACACCCGTTAGGAAGAGGAAAAGAAAAAGAAAAAAGAAATAGGAGCAGTTTGAGATAAACCGGAATAAGTAATCGCAATAATAGAACTCCCTGCATGCAAATAATACAACGGAACACTTATAAAGACATTTTGCAATAAAAGTTACGGAATTCTGAACTTCCTACGATGATGGTGCAATGTCTACGCGACTAATCGGAGTGAAGTGAATGATACTGGCACTGTGACTGTTTCAGGCGTCTACTGACTTTCTGCCGATGCATCCGTGGTATCAACAGGCCATGAATAATGCCTTGCGCTGTTACAACTATCAACAGCGATAGCCACTGGATACTCAACTGTTCTTTCTAGCATATCTGAATTACTACCATGACTACTCTTTCTCTTTGTTGTCATTGTTGAAACAAGAGTTAACACTCGATCAAGTAACTGAAGAAGTTATTAATATTTAGTGATTAACGGATATGTAGCGTAATCTCCATAAATAAGTTGGACAAAGGAATGATACATTGGGCAGCTGTATTTGCTTCAACAAGAAATATGTTGCATGTGCCTGCATGACAGCAATTCGAAATTCATCAAGATTTGCTCAGTTCAATTAAACAACACGCTTAAAGCACATTGGCCAGAAGTGTAGAGAGATTACGCAACCTCGATGAAAGGACGTGATACTTACAAAGCTTTTACTTCGGGACTCTCAACAGATGAGTAACTGAAAAGCCTACAACAACAATAACAGTAATAGAAGAGTAAAAACGATTTATTTTCCATTCGTGCGAGCAAAAACGGTGAGGTCGTAGCTTTCGGAAAACTTCTGTTTCCATCGTCAGCGATGGATGTTAAGGCACTGGCCTGACACGGATGGATGTTAACATCCACCGCTAACGACGGATACGGAAACTTTCCAAAAGCTACGACCTCGCTGTTTTGTACGTACGAACGGGAAGTAAACCGTTTTTATTCTTCTACCAGACCGACCCGTTATGAAGCTTCATATTTTCAATAACAGCAATAATAAAAATTTAAAAATTAACAGCAACAGCGTAGTTATCGCTGCTACACAAAAGCAAAAGCAGCCGAAGTCCCACGCGCCTATTTTTGTTACTTCTCCAGCGCTGTTGATACATACCAACATTTTAGTAAACACAGCTAACCTGCAGTGTTAAATTTCCATTTTCTCTCGAAATCACGCTTATTTGAATTCGAATTCTCTACACTCGCGGTGCCAGCAAAGCGAGCCAGCAGTTCGCAGGTAGCTTTGTCATTTCGACTAGCGGCAATGGTAGTTGCTGATATAAACCGTCCCTGCAAATACTTTCAGTGATTGTACATCTTCTTATCCATTCGTACCTTATTATGAACAACGGCGTGACCGTCAGCGCCACGCTCTAGCAAAGCAGCGGCCACAGCTGTGTCACCCATAGCAACAGCAATGTGAAGTGCCGTACGTCCGAAACAATCAAAACGATCGACGTCATTCACGCAACGAAGAAGCCATTTTACGCAAGCTAAAAGTATAACACATGGAGATGTAATCGAATAGTGGATTAGCTCTAGCGGGACATAGGGTACAATCGCAAAATTACCATTTTGCGCTAACGAAAACGAACACCGGTGATTCGCCGTTGCTTGGATAGCGTTACCTCACTTATTCGACCACGAGTACTTTGTCATACCTGAGTCGGCCGAGTATTCGGCCCCACCGTTTGATCGCGATACGTTAAGGTTTAAGTTTGGACTTCAGTGTGACAATTCCTTGAGGATTCTGATAGGGCAACATAGCCGTGGTAGCACTGTTTAACCGATGGGAGACTACCCGGTTGCCCGCGTCATAACCGAACAGCGAACGGTCGCACTTCACCTATTGATGGCTTTAGGAAGGCCACTGTAGTGAAGATGAAAATACCCATACGTGACTTCAGCGCTCTCTGATAGGGCACCGTAGCGTGCGAATACGGTGGAAGTGTATACGTGTGCTGTTCTCGCGTTTGGTGAGTAGATTCATTTTTAGTGAAAAGTGGGACATTTTCTATTAAAGCTGACAACGCAAACAGTTACGTTCCAAAACCTGCGACGAAAATAAACGCTGTATACCACAAAAGGGGTCACACTTCACACGACTATCTGCATAGCAAACTAAACAGCGTGGCCGAAAAACATGGATTTACCTAAGTTGTGAGATTGAACTGCCTCGTGGAGAACGGTCAGACCGAATTCGTCAGCCAAATCCAATCGAGCACCCCAACTATGCAGTAGTTTAAGAGCGTTGATGTCACCTCGGGAAGCGCAATAATGGGCAACAGTTTTCAGTCTGCTGCTGCGATGATTGACCGAAGCGCCATGATCAAGCAGCAAGCGCATGCAATCGATGCTGCCGCTTGCAGCAGCGTAAAACAGTGGTGTAAAACCATTTCGATCAGGTGAATCCACTGGCGGCGTACAACTGTCATCCAGGATCATTTGAATAAAGTTAGAGTTGTCCGATGAGGCGGCGCCGTGGAGAACTCAATTTAAAAATAAATTAAGGTTATATTATATTTCATTTAAGTTCCGTGATTACCAGTCATGCCATGAACATTCCTTATGTTAATGCTTGCACCGTGTTGCCTGAGCATTTTGGCTATTGGTAGTCTATCTTAACATGCCAAACGAAGGTCAATTAAATAAAGCAATGATTTAGGAATTCCCAGACTTATCATCACCTTTACAAAGTGATACCCAGAATAATGGGGTCTGATGCGCAGCGTCCATTTTATCCGGTCCATCTACGTATGGCAGTAGTAATTGAACTATCGAAATCGACTGGTCAACACGGGCTAGCTGAGTGGCGTAGTGCAAAGCATGCGCACCGCTGTGATCTCGCAACGAAAGATTCGCTCCCCTATCTATCAATTTTGTCAGTATAGTATGTCTGCCACATGCAACAGCCCAATGAACCAAAGTACGCCCATTTTTGTCCAACTCGTTGACGTTCGCTCCTTGACTGATCAACAATTCAAACAACTCGACATTGTTTGCGACCAAAGCAAATGTGAGCACAGTTGGAGGCCTTAAGGGAACGGTTGGATAGTTGCGTTGCGTTTTAGATCAATGAGAGCAATCTTACTTTCCTTTATCACCTTCCATCAATTCGTTCTTTCTACTTTGGCAAAACGGAACTGAAAAGAAAGCAATAAACGCAAAAATGCTACTGCCACTTGACGACCTACCACGGCCGAGAAACGACCAAAATAAAGCAATCATTGCGACAACAACTAAGCTGGACGATAACCTGCAGCGCGATTGTCACGCAAGCTATCTCCATTCTGCTACCAATAAACGTCGCATAATTTACTTCGATATTTAACAAGCAATTCACACGAAAGTGAACAAGATGTCGCCATTATTACGAGGGACGAATTACAAACGCGCAGCAACATGCGTTAGTGAATTTACTTATATAGGAGCTGGTAGTGCGGAATTAAAGACATTGCGGGTGAATGTAGGCAACTTGCAAGGAAAATGACCAAGATAGTTAATATAGCGCGCAACAGTATCTGAGGTCCACTTTATCATAGGCGGGCAATGAACATTATTTGTTCAATAGCGACGACTGACCGAGCCAGAATATTTGCCGTAACTGTCAAAACGGTCGCCACCACCCCCATACTGATCCGAACTGTTGCCTCCACCGCCGCCGGAGAAGCAACCGGAACCCCAAGCATTCGCGGAGGTACTCGGACCGGAGCGACTCCATCCGCTGCCTTGTCCTCCACCTCCAACTGACTCTGACCATGGCGATCCTCCAGAATTATGAGCACTGAAGTTTCCGCTACGACCACTGTTGTTCCATGAAGCCGCTGGACGACCACGACGAGACATTGATGACGACGGGGGTGACATGCGACGCGTGTCCGTTCGACTGCTACCATTGGCACCTGCGCTATTCATGGAAGTTAGCCGTGGTGCAGATCGATGATCACCACTGCCACTTCTAGCGCCACCGCTGAATGCGGATCGGTCACCGCGATAATCGTACCTTTCTGGCGGACCTCCAGAACGCCTTACGTCTCTTGCATCGCCATAATCAGGGCGTCTATAGCTGCAAACAATGGATGCCAACTGCGGTTATTTTAAAAACACGCAATGAACTAATTGTAATCACCTGCCAGATGGTCGTTCACGCGGTATGCCAATGCGTGTATCGTACCCACCTGGTCCTGGGTAACTTATACGCTTTGGGGCATATGGCGATCCATCGTACATTCGCTTCATTCCGGCACCACTTCCAGGAACGTTACCTGGACCTCCACTGCTGAAAAACGATACGCTTCGCAATGGACAAACGATCTTCAACTTAAAGACCAAAAATTACAACGCACTTACTCCTAATTTCCCCTAACCTTTATATCGGGTAGGAATACAAGTCCTGTCGTCGGTATTTAACTTAACATGGTTCAGCAAAGCTACGAAGGACTAATAGACTTGGCTTTTTTGCTAACATCAATGCTGTTGTCGAGTGAGTACCCTATATTTACTTTCGTAATGGCAAGCAAAAACTTGGCGCCTGCGCAATGTCACCGGAGACATTCCATTACGCTTCCGTTCAATTCTCACGTTGGAGCAACCGAAGCTCATTGTCGCATACGCTGTGTACACGGCGAAGATGTCGTCAGTCTGAGCACAGCAGAGCTATGGTTCGCGAAATTCTCAGATGGGGAATTTGACATTTTAGATCAGCGAGGGTCTAGATGTTCGCCATGTCTATGCACCGTAGGCACAGCTTAAGAAGAATAGCGAACAAATCGACTTTATTTTGCTCCCATATGACTATGCCTCGTGGTTTAAAAAGGCTTTGTTACGTTAACTTGCTCGGCCGAAGGGTGCCACAGGATTTGACGCAAGAGAGAATGGATAGAAGAGTCGAACGCGCTGTGGAAGTTCTCATGACGCGAAGGACAGTTGAATCGCAGGACTATCTCATCGTTAGAGATATTTGTCTATGGTTCTAAGGTTCTCTAAGATACTCTCCCCCAAGCGGAGCGCCACTCAAGCCAGAGCTGATGGACACCATGAAAAAGCGTTGGCTTTGCATTTGGTGCAATGTACGCGGCACTGCGCATTCGGAGGCGCTTGGGAACGGGCGGCCAGTAACGGCCGAAGTGTAATGCGCTCAACTACGAAGACCTATAAAGGCAACTCGATCGAGATCACTACTAGAAGAGTCAAGCTTTCTTCCAACACCACGAAGCGAGACTACATGCCGACAAACGTACGCGCTGGTTTCCGAACAAATGCAGCTTGGACGTAATCTACAATCCACCACACTCCTCAGACCTTCCACCGTCAGATTACCACCACTTTCGTCCCTCAAAAATTATTTCGCTAGGAAAAAGTTTACAAGTAACGGAGACATGTAAAACTAGATGCCGGTCAGTTTTCAATCCAAGTCCGCCTCCTTTTAACGTGATGCTATCAAGGACCTCTCCAACAGATGGCTTCATGTTACAGACAATAACGGTGAATAACTGATCGATTGATATTTCATCATTGTAAAGTTGCAAACGCCAACAGGACTTATGTTCCGACCTAATACTTAAATGTGCTGTCACTTACAAACGCAATAACATGCAATGCTTAAAGTGCGGAGGAAGTAAAGCAATGAAAAAGAAAAAATTTTTGTCTTTAAGTAAGCAAGCTTGAAAGACTGGAACCTTTCGTAGGACAGACGCATACGCTGCTGCTGAAGCTCCAACTTTTCCCTTTCAAGACGTTCTCTGTCGGCTCTGAAAACAATCGCCTTAGGCAGAGCTGAAACAAAGCCACGGGGACCAACCGAAGGCGAGCTTTCTCGCGTTCAATGCGCAGCATTTCCTCACGTTGCATGTACTCCTTCTCCCGCATCTTCATTCGTTCGTACTCCGACTCACGAGAATGGCGATCTTCGTAGTAGCGTGAATTCATTCCAACATATCGTGGCGGATAAGAGTTACGCATCATACGACGAAGGAAGGGACCGCGACCCATTGGTCTTCGCAACATTCTACCCATCACTGGTCGCCCACGGTAACTACGATTGTAATCATCGCCATCGTAGTAGTGACGACGCCGCGTGCTGCGCGAACGAGAACGAGACCTTGACCTGCTGCGCTTTCGGTGACGTTCCTCCTTTGATTTCGGTGAAGATCTAGGCTTTTCCTTACTTCTCGCCCCTTTAAATACAGCAGGATTGGCGACCACGTTGGCTATTCACGATTCTTCTCTTACGCGTAGCGGTTTCATCTTTTTTCTCTTTGCCACCGCTTTCAGTAGCCGCCTCAGCACCAGCCGATGCTGTACTTGTCGTTGTATCAGTCGCCTCCGTAGCCGCAGGTGCAGATGGCGTTTTCTTACTAGATGCGGTAGTAGTACTGGTCGTGGTAGTGGTAGTCGTAGTTGTGACAGCCGCCGTCGCTGCCACCGGAGTAGCAGTTGACGCAACCTTCTTGTTCCCACCGGAAGCTTGCCCCTTTTGAGTGACCAGTTGGTCGCTCTTGGCTCTTTCTACCGTTATTCTTTTGCCGTTCAATTCACTGTGGTTCAACACTTCGATACATTTAGTAGCCTCTTCCGGCGTTACCATAGTTATGAAACCGTAACATTTTGACCCAGGAAGTTTGGCGCATGTCACAATTTTAGCTAGCTGCACGCGGCCATATTTCGAAAAGTGTGCCTACGAAAAGAAAACATTACGGACAACGACAACAATGCCTTCAGTGAATACCTTGATGTCTGCAGCACGAACTGCAGGTGAAATGCCGGTTACCCACAGACTGGTTCCAGAATAGTCGGAAGTACTCTCTGCAAAAAGCATTAATGTTCAAGTTGGACAAAGGGCATATAACATCTCAGTTACTTGAAGAATTTGATGGGGTTTCCACCTCCTGGAACTCATCCTTTTGCTGCTCTTGAGAACTAAAAATAAACCTCGTTACTACGTGTCAACAATAACCAATCTTCATCTTCCGTGAATAGGTAAACAGTGAATAAGGGAACTTTACAAAATAAATTAATGTCGATTGCTTCCCAGCAGCCAATTTGGGACGAAATATCCCACGCGCAGGTACGATGACTCTACCAACAAGGTAGGAGGCTCCATAAATACTGCATTGCAGAATCGCCATAACAAATGTTCGACCATTCCAAGCGAACGCTTAGGTCAACCAAAATATTGCTTTGAGGGAGAGTATATAAAAAGATGAAACTGGCACTGGTGGCCAACCAACAGCAAAACGAACGTCTTTGACAGATCTAACTAAACAAAGGCACATACACTTGTTACTAACAAACCTCGCTTTATTTTCATCGCCAAATCGTTCTTCAGCTTGTGAATCTGCCTCAGCGACAGTGCACTCTACTTCGCAGCTGCTGTCATTCATTTCGACGGCGGTTCGCTCGTCCACTGGGTGCGCTGGTTGCTCGCCGAAGCCGACGTCAGTGTCATCTGCCTCGTCCTCCTCCCGATGGCCGTCCAGCATATTGCCTTCACAGGAAATATCACTCGTTAGTGTATCCATACGATCGGCCTCAGTAGAAGGGCCAATATGCACAATGAGCGACTCGGACTGCTCAAAATTCGCGGAATTGGAATCATGCAGGCAAATGGTGTCTTCCACGGAGAATGGACACTTAGGTTCAGTGGCTTCAGGACTGGGAACACTAAGCAACTCCTCGTCGCTTTTTGCAACTGCAAATCAAGTATATTAATAGATTTTGTCACTATAACACAGAAGGACTGAATGCGTTCCTGCATTCTGGTAGGAAGGCAACGAGGCACCTCTCCGGTGACAGCTGACGTGTCAACCGAAGCCGTTTTTGGCTAGCATGACAATCAGATAGCAGCCGTTTCCGTAGATAGTGGCGAAATGCGGAAACATTATACAGTAATAACCGTGCAAATGGATAATGACCACATTGGCACTGCCAAAACTGGAGAACAACTTCTCGAGACCACTGCTACTTGTCGCGTCTGACAAATTTTGTAAACTGGATGGGAAAGCCCGCAAGAGGAGCCAAGTCGATCAAGCGGAGGGACCATAAACGAATACGTCGCGCCACAACCATTAAAACATTTACCTTGTACTTCAGCTTCATCTGCAAGTTCACCAAAACATTCTGCCGCTTCCATCTGAAAATAATCAAGTCGTAAGCGTAGGGTCGACGTTCTTCGACCATTTCGGAATGTGAACTGCCAAAATTATCTGCGTGCTTGCATGAAAAATAATGTCATTGCAGAGAGTCCATCGAGCAGATAATAGTATGTTTGAAAAGTCGGTTCAGCAAGGCAGACAATGTTTAGCCGTTGAATTCACATGCGATCCTTTTCTGCCTGCACACTCTCTGCGGTTTCAAGGTTCCTCAGTCAACAACAACTTTCCAACAATTTACAATCAACTGTACAGTTTTCTGCGGCAATAAAGCACTTATACAACACCCACGCATCTGGACTAATAGGTCACTTAACCTAACTTCGTGATTCCAAATTCGCTTTTGACATACCTTTGCACACACACACACACACAGAGGAGCTAAGCTACAATTGTAAACAACTGCCAAAGACCTTACGGAAGAAATACAATTGTAATATGATAGCAAACTCAATCGAAAAATAGATAAAAATAAGCAAAACCTCGTACCACTACCTCCTCTTCTTCTTCTTCTCCCGTGTCTTTCTCCGTGTCTTCTCCTAATAAAACAATGATGAACAAACTTTAATTCAGTAACAGACAAACGGAAATGTACGCAATTTCTTGGACAACTTTTTCTGACTTTGCTCCACCACTTTGAACACGTGTGTTTCGGGATCGCTTCCCTCTCCGCGCAATGCCTGAAGATGAATCAGTGAAGGCCACATCGTTGTAACTGCTTTACATGTACGACGCATGGGTAATTTCTAGGTAGCATTTGTACCTAGAGACCGTTACGCCATCACAATTTCGACCTTCATTTGACCGTTGCGCAAAATGTGCATCGGCTTCGAGAAGGTCGCCCAATTAACAAGATGCTATTCTTCGTTACCGAAGATTGAGCTTCTTTGGTAACAGGAATTAAGTTTCATGATGTTAGTTACGGCTTTTCCTTTTGTTTCGTCCGTGCGAAGTAAACGTAAAACCTTTTACTAGTGTATAAACGGAGCTTTGGGCACTGACCTTGTCCAGTGGTAAGGCCCCTTACCATCATGCTGACGACGACGGGACAAGGTCAGCCCCGGAAGCTCTGTTCACTCACTCGAGTACACTTAAGAGGTTTCACTTTAACTTCGCACCGATGAAACAACAGGAAAAGCAGTAACTAACATCATGACTCTTCATTACTCTAAACTAAGTCAAAACCAAATGAAACTACGACCAGTGCTGAGCCTTCGTAAAAATGTGGCAAGAAAATAAAGATCAGACTAGCAAGATCTAATACGGACAAATGCGAAATGATTCTAGAACACGTCAGTTCTGAAACACCACGCTGCCCTGTAACATGCATGCAGCATAATTTTTCCCGTTGCTGGCCAGCTTCCTGGTTTCAACAACAGCTTCTTTGAAAACTGACTTCATTGGAAACAGTAGTTTTCACTACTTGCGAAAACATTTCATGATTACAGTATCCTCTTGTTGTATTCTTCGAAAAGATCGTAACAGTTTTTTTTAACTCAGCAGGTTTCGCATTCATGCGACCAAAAGTAACAGTGCCAACGCTAGCTGATAAGTCAGCTGCACGGTCGAAAACAGAAACTACTGCTCAGTCACTTTAGTCGCTGAAGGCGAAATCCGAAGTACGAAAAATTTTGCAGCTGTACGAAGAACACATTAACACAAACTTGGGAAGGGAAAAACTTTTCTAGCGTGATTACGTTGTTACAGAATCATACGAACGAGAACTACGACGACTCAGGACAAAATAAGTAAACAGCCAACACAGTAGACTCATTTACCTCTTGCAGTCGCGAAATCAACAGAGCTTTAACGCCCGTTTTATCCAAGCCGCGTTTGTCTAATTCGTTCTTTAGCTCAACCACACGCAAGTCAACCAATTTCCGTTCAACAATCGCACTCATCGCTACAAACACGCCCGCAGAACATAACAAACCATGAATGTCAGCTCTAAGCAACCGATAACAGAAAAATAGAACCTGAGCATGCTTAACAGCTAAGCCCAGTAAACTTCAGTTTTTTACACGTCCGAATCCATTTTGGAGCGGAAAAAAACTTTACAAAATATCTTTAACGTTTTTATCTTAAATTTGTTAACAACGAAATTTACCAAAGTAACAATGAAACTTAAATTAGTTCTTGACGTTGGAGCTGAATTTGTCAAACGATTTAAAGTGTACAGCAGCCTTTTTATTACAACAGAACAAAAGCAGTTCGAAAGCAAGCCTGATTCCTTAACAGTGGGCAACGGTTTGCGTAATCAGCTGCCACTTTCATAGAAAGTGTTAATATCAATTCGCTCCGTCTACTCAAACACCCATCGTCATTTATTCAAGCTATTATTAAACGATATTGGACAAAAATCGGTATGTGGCGCTCTGTGATACCCATTCGGACTAGTTGCGTACGTTGTCTTGCATTGAACCGACGGTTAACTGTAGGTGTACTACTTGAACTTTATCACCTTGTAGAAACTTAGTATTGGTTGTGTAGCTGGTCACTAAAGTGCTAAGTCGCAATGGCCCATTACACTGGTTCTATTGCCGACGCCGGGCGCCTGATACATATTGCGAAAAGGCGGGAGCGGCATAAAGAAGATATTGAGAAACAGAGGCAGAAGATTCAGGCGGAAAAGGCAGCGCTTGTAGACATTGGCGAAAAGTTCAAGACGCACTTTGACATGGTGGAGCACCGGTTGAAGTCAACGACTATAGGTAACGACCATTTCAGTAGACGTACCGTTTTCACTCTTCTTCTTTCAGGCTTAGTAACTTTGGATGAGATGAAGGCAAAGCAAGAACTGGCAATCCAAGAGCGTGATCGCCTTCTGGCGACAAAGGAACGAGAACAACATTTGAAACGTGAAGAAGAGGATCTTGAAAAGAAACGTACTCGAGAGACGTTGCAACGGGCAAGTGATATTCTTGTTATCGCATAGACACGCTGTTGACAATTTTATACGTTTAGAAAAGTACTCTTTCATTTGATTTGAGCGACGAAGATGAAACAGAGGCTTCTATTAACGCTGTACCTGTTAAGAAGAAATGTTATAAAGACCCAACTGTTGATACCAGTTTCTTGCCTGACAGAGAAAGAGAATTGGAAGAAAATAGGTACGCACTTTTTCTTGGTCTCTTTGGATGACATTTTTGTTCAGGCTTCGCGAGCAGCTGTGCAAGGAATGGACAGAACAGCAGGAGAGGATAAAAAACGAGTCCATAAATATAGCGTTTAGTTACTGGGACGGTTCTGGTCATCGCCGCGACTTGAAAATGAAAAAAGGCAGTTCGATTCAACAGTTTCTGCAGCGCGCGTTGGAAATGCTCAGACGGGATTTCAACGAGCTAAAGACAATGTCGACCGATAGTTTAATGTTTGTTAAGGAGGATTTGATTATTCCTCACTTTTACACGTTCTACGACTTCATTGTGACCAAAACGATGGGAAAGACAGGGCCTCTTTTTGAATTCGATGCAGCAGGAGAACTTCGGATTCGTCAAGATGCCTTGGTAGACACATCGGAGTCCCACCCTGCCAAGGTTGTCCTTCGACAATGGTATGAGCGCAACAAGCACATTTATCCGGCAAGCCGCTGGGAGCCATTCGATCCGAACAAAAAGTACGACCGAACAGTAGAAGATCTACGCGAATTATAATGTATTGTGTATAGCGGCTCCCAGTTTATGTACGTTCCGGTTGTTGTATCTCTTTTTCTTGATTTATTGCTAATAATGCAGTAGTAAATTTTTTGCTTTATTTTATTGGCTCTAAACCACTGATTGTCCCCTGGGTAAGCGTAATGCTTCGGAGCAGCACCATATAATTTCATTGAACTCTCCTATGGCTTGAACGTCCTGTTATGAATAGTCTTTACCCGAACAGTTTGTCGAGCTTTTAGGAACTGACTAATCCCGTCATCGGCACGTAAAGCCATACTAGGTATGCTAAAAAAAATTGTTTACTTTTGAGATAATAACTGATGAACATAGTTTAAACGTTGTTCTTCCAGGTGACTACATTCCACGAAAGTCGTGAAAATGCATGCTATTCCAACGACTGATCCCCTGAATGACTTTCCCACTCGATGGGTTTGTCGCTGTCCCCTGAACTGTCGCTTCCCCAAACTGTGGCGCTGGAAAGTAGACTTTGATCAACACCGGCTTCCTTCAGTATCTCTTTGAAACGGCTTTCTAACGATTGCTTGGCAATTAGCTGTCGATCATTTCAATGTCAAAGGGCCAACGGTGGTGCTTGTTTAAGGAACTTACCATTTTCTGCCTTTCCAAAAGAGTCGGACCTGAAAAGACGCGCTTTTTCAAATCCAGAAGTTTCTCGCTGTACCAATTCTTTAAAATCGCAGAATCAGTCCTGCAAATACGCAAAGGCGAGCGATGTACTACTGTTCATTTTCATTGCATACTTAAGTTGCTTCCTTTTCTCCATTTGGGCTAATGAGTGCTTTATTCTTTCTTCTGTCACTATGCGTTGTACTTGGTCTTTTAGCTCTGCAAGCATAGCTTCACGTTCGTCGTTGCAACGACATTGAGCTCTTGACTCCAAATCCTTTCTACGTTGTTGTGCATTCCTTATACGCAATCGTGTCGTTCTATTGAACGTTTTGGTTAAGTCTACCGCCGGGTAGTTTTCAAAAGTAGGCACCGAACGTGACCTTGCCAACTTCGTCTTTTTCTGCGCATTTCTTTGGTGCTGAAAAGCATGTGTGCCAACAAAGCATTGTGGAGCTTGCCGAGTACTCTACGCTCGTGGCATGTTCGCTTCCCGCTCCTGACTTGACCATTGATGTTCTTAAGTTAAACGGACGAACTGTAACGACCTGACTGTTTTTCAATTTCACTGCGTTTAGCTTTTGCTGGAACTGAACGTTGAAAACTTCAGCCCAATGATTTGATCACTAAGCTTAGGGGCGACTAACCTTTCTCTGAAGAACATTAAAGTCTGGAACTTGTCGATGAATTTTTGGCTGAAACTTCAACGGCGGAGGAGCGCAGATCCGTTGATGTCTTAAAGTGGTTTTCTGAGCTTTAAGGACTTCATGGGTCTCACGCTGCAAGTTAAAAGTCTCACTGAATGGCTATTTGCATTCCTACCTTACCGTTGGAGGCTTCGCAACTCGAAGTTGTTCTTCACTTCGTTGTAGGCCTTTATCCAGCTTGGTTCCGCTCGGTTCGACCTTCTCTTGACCAATAGGAAAGGTACTTGCACAGGGGAATCCAGGATTTCTGCATGCGGGCGCTGAGCGGCACCGGCGCTGATGTAACGTTGGCGCACTGGGCTCTGAGAATTTGAAAGGCTTAACGATGTTTGCAAGCAACTCTTTGCTATGCATAGCGGCAAACTGCCTTCGATCCAATCGGCAAACTTCCATTTGTTCATATATAGGAAGAAAAGTAGACGGTGGCACTGTGCCCGCTCTGAAATGGGCTTTTGCTCTATCGGCTGCCTCTTGTCGCCTTTGGTTTTCCAAAAGTTCGTCGGTAAATCGTTTCGCGTACAAAGCCTTGATTGGAGTCGTCTCTTCGCGTATAGTCATCTTGAATGGTTCCGGCACCGTGCACGTTCTTTTCCTTCCAGCTTCTCGCTTGTTTACAGGCAATTCAGGGGATGACAAAATTTGTTTGGATTCCTCCATTTTTGAGCATTCGTAGAGCCGCTGAAGTATTGTCAAGAGTTTAGCACGGTTGTGATGCAGCTTCTCCAAATTTTCCATCAGCAAAGTGGTTTGTGAGCAAGTCCGTTTGACCATTTTTGAATTCACTTGCAACTTGCTTCCGCAATTATTCGTTCACATTCGCTCTGTTCAGTTGCCAATGGCAACAAGGCGCAAACAAGCACATTGGCGGATCCGCCAATTGCTTTGAGCGACGAAACTTACTACTGCGGTGTGCCTGCTCAGAGAAAACCTTTGCACCGGAGTTGTGCTGAAATAAAAACTCATTTTGACCGGAGAAAATTCTAGTAGAAAAATGTCTACATTTTTTTGAAGGAAATATTCTAACGGGAGCAATCTTTCCTTCCTTACTTATTCGAGAACGGTAAAATTCAGTTTTTGTGTTAAGCTCGCTCAACACTGCAGGAGAACGAGGGGTAACTTGCCTTCAAACACCATTACGCCTACTCAAAGCTTGTACTCTTTTGCCATCAACCTCCCAACGGGTTAGGGTCAAAATCCCGAAAGTCGAAATCCCGAAAGGTCAAAATCCCGCATGGGTCAAAATCCCGAAGGGTCGAAATCCCGTATGGGTCAAAATCCCGAAGGGTCGAAATCCCGAATAGGTCGAAAGTGCAGTGTAAATTGTGGCTTTGCTTCAGTTGTGCATTGACGTCTAGTTTTCCTCT
>KN538383.1:1377421-1406097 GCA_000797535.1 Trichuris suis
CGGGATTTTGACCCATGCGGGATTTTGACCCTAACCCCTTCCCTTTACAATACTGAGTGCTTTTCCATTGGTCGCCCACCGAATACCACCTCTGCTATGCCTTTGAACCCCTCTTGCGCCAGAGAACAACTGGCTCTCGAAAATGACAGAGTCTATTAAGTCGAGCCCACACAATCTTTATCGGAGCATGATCTGTTCACTCGTTAAACATGCTGAGCAATGTATGGGTCTTTACGCAAAGCGCCCATCCAGAGGTAATTTCGGCCACATCAAAGGGAGTGCCGCCGCGCGATTATGTCATTAAGTGGAATTAAGGGAACAACGAAACAATGGAGAGGATTAGCACCGTAGCAGCACAACAGAAAGGATCATGGGATTAAGGGACCAATGCTCTCCTGAGTACCCTTTGCGCTGGCAACGACTACTGTAGGTACCGCTACTACCGTAGGTCCTGGGAATGCTACCTGAAATCCAGAATGAGGAGTAACACTGTACTAAATAAAGCAATGGCAATAAAGGCCCAACCTACATAGGATAGAAATAATATATGCATACAGTTTGCCGACATAGTAGAGGTTTTTCTTGCCCATTCTTGGTTTCTGAAATTAGGGAAAAAGTCAGAACAATGTTTTACTTGGAGAAGGATGAAAATGAAACATTGTTCTGACTTTTTCCCTAATAACTGCTCATCCATCCGTTGATGTGGTGCTTGTTTTGGTTAATTTCAGAAACCAAGAACAGGCAAGAGAAAACGGTAGTACGGTGGTCCCGAAAGTTCTGAAAGTATATTATTGTTCTGAATATTTCCCTAATAAACTGCTCATCCATTCGTTGGTAGGGCGTTTGTTTTGGTTTAATTTCGGAAACCAAGAACGGACAAGAAAGAACCGTACGACAAATTTCGAGTATGAAGACGTTTGGACCCGTTAAGAAGCACCCTGTGTTCAAGACAACGGTAGCACGTCTAGAAATGTAGACCGCTGGACTCGTTAGGAAACATCCCGAAAACTGACATGTCATCTAAGAAGGTGAACTTTGGGACAGAAAAGGGAATGATGCCGATGCCGACGTTGGGAGTCAAAGTTCACGTTGAAGAACTCACTAAAAAGGATAACTGGGAATTTTGGAAAGGAAACGTTCAGCTATTGCTCGAATTTTGCGGTTTACTTGATGCACTCGGTGGAGCAGAGAAGCGCCATGTTTAGAATGAGGTGGAAACTGTCGCCGCCGAAGGTGCGGTTGAGCTGGAGAAATTCAGAAGAAAAGATACGACGCTAAGCTTTTTGAGGTCATAACCAACGTGGAAAAAACATCGTGGTAAGCTGGGTGCTAAAACTGCTAAAGACGTGGGGAAAATTCGTATCTATTCGAGAACAAAGCAGCGGTTATGAGTTCAGCCGTTCGAGCACGGAATTCTCCTGTGCGCGGGAAGTCCAAAACATGAACTATCTTAGATACGTTGCTGCGCTGCAGCGTGCGTTTCATCAAATATAGAAAAAGACGCAAAAGCAGTTAGGATTTGAAATAGGGGAAAAGATGTTGCTGTTACGCATCATGCGCATGATTCCACCAGTATACACATTCGGAGGACGTAACGCCGCTATCCGAATCAAAACTCAGATCTAATCGAACACCCGGCAACTGGCAGAAGAGTTTGACATTTCGGACTCGGGCGGAGCTGCTTTAACTAGGAAATCTACGGCTTAAGCGAACACCAGGGAGTCTCTTATTTCAAATGCGACTGGAAACGATGAAAGAAAGGCATTTTCGCGCAAATGTCGAAAATGTGGAAGATAGGGTTGCGAGACTTTAAATTGTCGTTTGACTAAAGATGGAAACTCTACCAGAGAAAATTGAAGTAAGGTTTCTGCTGCAGGTTTTATTGCGTCGGCATTCACAAGAGTAGCTATTCGCGCGTCACCTGACGAGCGAACCTACGACAACGGAGCCACAGTGCATATGACAAGGCACTGTGCATTTTTCTCGTAAAGAAGTAAACGTTAGCGAACTGTTTAGGCTGCTGGAAAAGTCTATGGATCAGCAGTGAACTATGTGAAATGTGTGAGTGATATTTTGAGTGCAAAGTAACGAAATTATGCAAAATTAAAGATCAAAAATCACAGATCAGCTATGGCCTTAATCTACAGGCAGTTAATTTTCAGTCATATGAGCTGTTTGGAAAAGGAATGCCGTGAAACAGTGCTTCACCTTATGTTGGTATTAATCTATTAATAAATAACACCGTAGCATTTCGCAGCTCCGATTCACAAGTATGAAACTTAAGTTGCAGAAGAGGATTTAACCTAAACTTTAAGATGGATTACAGACGTCGCACGTTCGTTTGAAATTTCTCCATTAGCGAAAGTGCCTTGCTTGTGAATAGAATCCTGTCTTGGCAATCCTGTTCATGCCGACAGACTCGGGAAATAGATTTGAAAAATGCAAATCTACCTTTTTTAATCTACATTGCACTTAACTACTCATTCTTGAATGGAACTTATCGAAACTGTACCTGCAGTCTACAAATGATCGACCCAAATCGTAACTTTTTTAGGATTACGGTAATTCCATTGGGGAAAGAAAAGCTATAATCTAAATATTTACGATCCTGCAAAATAGGTCTTCACCACTTTTCTGGTTTCTAAAATGTTGGCGCATGCAAGGTCTGAAAAAAAGACGGACCCCGGGAAAAATAGAAAATTATCAATCCGGATATTTTAAATTTTAAAGACATTTCTGTCAGGCGTTTTTATTATACGTTCCATAAGAAAAGTGTCAGCTGAAAGATCGCAATGGATACCTTCGACCGAACCTGCGGCTCTTTGCCTTCTTACCGTCAAGCTAAAATTGATTCTTCGTTGACCGTGCTGTTATAGCATGATGTACATTCGTTTTCTGCGAAATGTCAGCATTATAAAAGTGCTGCGAATTTTGTTAAGTTGAAATAAATTGTGTTTTCGCAACACTGACGCCTACGAAAGACGAAGATGAACGAGTTGGATAGTGTCGATGCTCCTTTGGCATCTGGCGAATGTGAGTACGAAGATGAGGAAGAATTAGGGAACAATAGCGTTCAAGATACAGCGATGGAGAAAACTCGCCTGAAGCCTCGGTTCGATGTGGACAGTTTTCACGACGGTTTTTCTGACTCGCTGGAAGACCTAGTCTCCCACTTTGACAGAAAGATCACGGAGTGCCTAAAGGACTACAAAGAAAGCACAACCACAATAGCTCCAATCCAAGTGAGGACACAGGAGGAAGCAATGAATGAGTCTCAGTAAGTATACAGCCTATATGGTTTTTAAGGAAAATTTTAATTCTCCTTTTTAAATGCATCTTTTAGTATTCCTTTCCATTAGGCATGCTCGTAAGTCGCAGGTTCTGAAGGAGCAAAAGGGTTTGGGTTAAACAAATAGTTCAACTTTCAGTTTTGATAAAACGTTTTTGTTTGCAATGTAGGCTGCCAATCCTATCTTTTCGAGCTACCTTAATGACTTGTTTGTTGCATTGCAATTTTTCAGTCAAAGTCCGGTATACCATAGGTTTTCTATTGATGGTAAAGTTGAAAGAGCACTTCTTCCTGTCAGCTGATGAATTGAACAAGATGTTTACCAATGACTGACTCTTCAACTTCCGCTGGTGTTATTTTACCAGGTCCTGTTATAGTATGATTTCTGGAAGCAAGTGTTGCAGTGCTTGTTTTTCACTTAACTTCATTGATCCGCCCGTGTACGCGGCTGACGGTCATCACGATTGCACGCAAGGATTTTTCGTTTGCTATTTTTGAAAAAGCTCACAGCGTTATCAGGCAAAATATTATTTTTCAAATTGAAGTTTAATTTGCAATTTCCACCCATTAAGTGCCTGTCGAATGTAAATTGTTAAACGATATGTTTAACATGCAATTGAACGACAAATTGAGCTTAAAGTTCGTTAAAGTCAGTAATGTAGGCGGTTTGCTTGTTGTAATGAGATTCGTTTATGCGCTTTCGACGTGCACAGTAATTCATAAGATTAGACAATTGGAGCGCAATTCCGTTTTGTGCTATGTCGAATTTGTGCCACAGTAAAGTTATTTTTCTTGGCGCGAAATGTCGTTTGATCAGTTTCGCAGTGACTATTGCCAATTTCGGATCATTCGAAATGAATGGTTTGGTTTGTTCCTTTCAATTCTGCCGGAGTTGGAATAATTGCTTAGCCAGAGGGAGAGAGAGTGAAGCACACTGCCAATGAATGCTCATCGATTGCCTTCATCGAGAGTATCTGAGCATTGATAGTGCCTTGCAGTAATTTATTCTGTCAAACTTTAAAGCTAGATTGACAGAGGAATTGATTGCGGTGTGTGTTTTTGTGGCGGAGCGCTTCCGGGGTATACTTATAGTCTCCTTTATGCAATCAGTGGTTATAGAGCACTTCGATCTGTTTGGACGACCTTCGCTGAGCCCAGCAGTCACAGCGCAAATTCATTTGATTAACAGACGTAGGGACGTGCCTTGTTTAGCCTGCAAGCCCAAAGCGACCTTGTGATGTAATTCGGAAGAGACAAAATTAGTAGTAGCCTTAAAGTCTTGGCTATTTTTCATGTTCCAGCAGGAAGTGCAAATGCGTCGTATGCATTAGTAGTTCTCCAAATCACAGCTTTTCTTTTGCACTGAGAAATTCTGCTTAAGCTCTGTTTCCGTTCTCTTATCCCTCTGACAAAGGCATGGCATGTTCTGCTTCCCTTGTTGCGCATCGTTCTTATCAGCTTCACAAGCGTCACCTCGTAGCCGACGGTCTGAAAGCCCATCTAACGTTTTGCGGCTTTGATTATTTTTAATCTTCACTGTTATGCTGTTGCTTATGCCAAAGAGTGTGCAGTGTGTTCCTAGTCAAACACTGCAAAAAATGGCATGCAGCGCGAAGAAATAAAATTTGTCTTTCTTTACATTCACTGGTTGTTCTGCGCTGTCCATTCTAGGTCAGAACTCTCCATTTAAAAGAAGCTGGAAACGCGTGCAGTTGAGACGCTGATACGAATCAGTGTGATAGGAATAAGATCTACATGTATTGAAATGTTTTTTGACGTTTGTCACTTTAAGTACTTTCTCAGCAACTCTCATGCGACATGGTTGACGCAGTTGCTGGCTTCTGTAAAGAAAGTGAAGTTACAGTAGAACCTCTGCATCCGCGAGGGATACGTTCTATGGGGTGACCGCGGATAATAGTGAACGCTTGTAAACGCGTGCATTGTGTGACTTTAATATGAATGCATACTTTCATCGAATTAGTTCTCCCGGAAAAGTAAATCTACTTAGACGTTAAGTGCAGTCTCAGTACTTCTCCGTAACAACTAATTTGATGAAATTTCAAAACACCGTTAAAAAATCTTTCATTTATGAATACATACTATACTGCATTGAAAATGAAGCTCTTTCTTACGGGCGTATGAAATTTCTTAATGGTTTAGGGAAGTGCGACCCATGAAGCTTTATTTGTATTCCCGAAGCATTCGGGAAATATCTGTTCCCGTCTTCAGCGCGTAGGTAATTGCAGAGGGCACTAGACTCGTGTAAAAATAAGCGTTTTTCTTGATGCTAACGTTTCCCAGACAGCATACCATCTAACCGGTGTACCTGTGCGGGTCAGCGAGCTTGTGTTCCTCCTGGGAAGTCGTTCAGTGAACGCGGACATCACGTCAGGAGGTCTGGTTCACAAGCTGCCACAGCTTCCCAAATTGGGCCGTGCTTCGATGACTCGTAATTGCCAGGGAGTCCAGGTGCAGACACTGGCGCACTATCTCAGAGCATTCTTTGAATTGGACTCATAATAATCCGCACCTATTTACCGAACATTTAATGTGCAGCAGTAGCTCTGTGAATTTTCGATAAAGAAGCATAGAGTGCCACTAGCTCGTCGCCATGTGCCGATGAGGAATCACGCAGTGCCAGTAGCCTTCGTTGTTTGAACAAAAGAGCGTAGCCTTTGTCATAAAAGGCGTGGAAACCAATGATAACTTCATCAGTAATATTTTCTAAAATGATTAATTCGATCTGCACATGAAGAAATGCCACGAACCGGTTTTACTTCTTAAGCAAGCTGCGCGAATGGCGTAGTACTAAATTGCGTGGGCGGAGGAGAGAGAAACCTGCTCACGGAGGTCTTACTGTATTTAAATGACTAAGCCAAAGATAGGCGCAGAAAACCAAGGATTGGAGTAGTCTTTATTAAGAGTCCAATATCTGCGTGTGATTGCGTCTGGTGGTTAAATAGGAATATTTTTTTTGCGTACTTTCTTTTTAGGTAAATCGCCAAACAGACCGTCGATTCATAGAATCTTAGTCGTTCTAACCCGTGTCTTAGGCAAACTATGGAAGATTACTTTGCAACAGAAGTTTAATTTATTCGAAGCTTGGCGCACCTCCGGCAATGACTGGCAAATTTTTTTACGAATAGAACAGCTGAACGAAAGGCATTATCTCGTATTCTATGATCTGAGTACATTATTTTCTCATTGATCACTGAAGTAGCGTCCGCGTTGCGTAGATTATGTTTGAAGGTGTACGCTATCTTGCCCATAATGTAATGTTTATTTGTAATATGAAGGCATAAGTTTAATCGCAGCAAATCTGTATGGTCATGAGGCTTTATTGCTTGCGGATGTTCTTCTAATGCGTTTGCCCTACCTTTAGCTCTTTGGCAAGATTCGAAATTTGGCAATAACGAGTCAGATTCAGTAAAGTCTTCTTAACATCGACTGGTTCGATATTCGTCCGTTTGGACGCATTATCCGTTCGTTTACTGAACTTGCCGACTATCGCTATCTAATCGCTACAGTTCTTTCCAGTAGGTGTGATAACTGACCATGTTTAGTTATTTCCATCGTCGCATCGAATATAACTTTTGAGTGGAACCGCGCAGTAATGTCGTTGATGCCTTTTAAGGAATAACGTAATCGTTGTAATTTATCAATGCATGACATATTGCAGTATAGTAAGTACCAGCATTAAACCTTCAGTGGTCATTAACTTGGCTATTAGTTTGCCTTACGTCAGCTAGTTCCCTTTCAAGACAGTGTTGTGCAACCAACAAAATCCAATTGATATGTCAAGACTTGTTCGGTAATTTGTTGGAAAGATCCGGTTGTACTGTTATGTAGGTGTTAAGAGTTAACTGGTGATGGTTTTTTGTTTATACTTTTTATTATGCCGAATGAATTTCGAATCTTATCTCTAATGGCACTAGTGTGACGGCAGTTCGTCAAATGACTAGCGAACTCAGGGAATCTCTCGCAGTGAAAGCAATTTGTCGGTCTTTACTTTTTATCTTCGACAGAGCAGCATCTTAAAATGACTGACAAAAAATGTGGCACAAGTGAAATAGCGCTGGCAGAGAAAAGCGCCTGTTCCCAATCGATTATCCGTTATCGTTGCGGGCGTTCGCAAATAGGAGCGAAGATTGGGAATTTTACTGGAAGTGAGCAAACGAAATGTCATTAGTTTTTTTGCAAGAGAGCAGCCGTCACCAGTTGGGATTTTGATTTGTATGCCGCTTGAAAACGTAAAGCTTCCTAACGTCCGTCATATTTTTTTTAACCGAGAAAGCCATTTTATTTATTCTTAAAATGACGTAGCTTTCGGAACTGCATTTGTCCAGAAAGGCGAATATAAAACGACTCTCTGTAAAGAAGACCACGAAATTGTATTCCGCTTTGCATTATTGAACAAAAATGTCGCTTGAACGGCATTGGAAAAATCTGAGTATGAAAAAGGGCGGAATAGTGTAAAATTATTAATTTTGCAAATGCAGTTTATTGTGGCTGAATTATGAGGCAACGTCTTGACATTGTTATTCGAGAGTGGTACACCTTTTGCTCTTACTGATGCACACTTAGTTCCGACGCTATTGTTGTTGGCGTAATTGTAATCGACCAATCTTGGAAACCGTGTTTTTCGCACTTTTGTTAATATTTCATCTTTACGATGGTTCTGGGAAGAAATTGCCACAGAACCATCTTCGTGAAGAGTATCGGTTTAGCTTTGAAATTGGAAGCGTTTATGATGCTTTCGTAAACTGATAAAGTTTCTATGAAAACAGGGTTATCCTCACGCTGCAACAATGAAGTTCATGCGAATGTGTTCTCCTCTAATTTCAGTGGATTGGTTAGTGCACTTTTTGGCTTTTGTTGTTTAAAACGTGGATCATTCGCAATCTGACGTTCCGTTTAATCAAAAGACTGTCCATTGTCAGCTATTTGATTGCTCTTGAGCATCCTTGGTATGTCTCAATCATTTCTTCCTTTGCGTTTGTCGTTCTATTATTATTGTCAGTTTATTATAGTCTTTATAGATGTAACTTACCGCTGTCCGTGCCCTCTATTCTCTCTCTCTCTCTCGTTTATATTCTGATATTTTAAAAATATGTTTGAACGCGCAACTTCAGGCAGCAAGTACAGAAATGGTGTGACCTTCTCAGTGTATTGAGCTATGTATAATGCGTTTATCATATAGTGCCTTTGCGCGATTTTCCTTTCCCACTGTGAAGGCACTATTGTGAGGGGAGGGTGAATAGTAAGCGATGAATGATTGTAAATGAATGCGTAACTGTTTAGGAAGCCAAACGCTTATTAACTGCAACACTGATAGCTTTGATGAGCGTAATTTTGTTTGTGCGAAGATTGCTTTTGTTCTTTAGGTGCTGATAGGTCTAAGGAGAATGTCATTCCATCACAAAGTGATGTTTATGTCAGCGTTTTCTCGTTCTCTCTTTGTCCACCCAAAGCTGTGAATAAGGCAGTTTGAATTCATACCGTTTGACTTTAATAGGAGCGATTGAGCGGTAGACCTATAGAATTATTACCTTTATTCTTTTTCTTCTGATGTGTTCGTAGCTGTTAAATGGAAAACAATGGCTTCATAAAGCTGCCCTTATTGTTTTCAGAATGGCCATGCTCCTAATTCCTTAGGATGAAGTATAACACGATAGCAGTCTGATCCGGTGAAGTGTACTTTCTCATGCTAACTTTACGGCGTCGACAGAGAGAGTACCCGTTGCGTTTAGCAGATAAAATATTAGAAGTAGCACCACTGTGGCTGAGCGAATCCCCGTTTTTGAATTATTTTGTTAGTTTGTGAAATTTTCCAAGTTTGAAATACTGTTTTTGAAACAGCTGATCGAACGTGAGCATTTTTTACGCCACAGTATTTGCATGTAAGCTTCTTATTCCGAATTAATAAAGTTTCTGTTTTCGTTGTTTACAGATTGTGACCAAATACGGCGATTTTTTAAGCAGGGTAAGATAAAGGGCTGTGCAAGTTTTGAACTTTGTTCTAGTTGTGCTAAAGACCTGTGCAGCATCTGCGCCTGAGTGCCGCATGCACATGTTTACAATACCATCCTTTGCAGTGGAGCCAGACTGTCCGTTGCATTATAGTTGCTGCTTCATGTGGAATACTGAGTGCTATACTTTGTTCAAACATCCGTCATCCTCTAGGACTGCCTAAGCATTTTTGCTGTTAATAAGGCTTTATTCCCGCTAGGCTTCTCAAGAATTGCGAAGTTACGCTTAGCAAAGTTTGATAAGAGGTCGGTGAGCATTCTCAAAGCAACAACACGGTTTTGAATAAACTGCAATTTTGCTTGCTATCAATAGTAAAGGGTCCAGTTGTCTGCAAGCAGAACTTCTATTCTGTCAGTACTGATTAAATGAACGATCAACTTGAGTCAAGCTCTTTGAAGGAGTAAGTAAATAGCATTTACTGCCTTCTCGTGAAAATGCCATCTTCGATAGGATCAGCAGTTTTTCAACATCAGCTTAGCAATGGGATTTAGGTACCATTAAAATGTACGGGGACTGACTGCGGTTGCTTCCATAAGTAACGTTGATTTTCTGTCAGAGCCTTGGTCTTACTTTTTGTCGTTATCCTCCTTAGTTACCCAATTTTGGAAAAAACAGCCGCTTGTTAAACTTCGCTATGCCTTTGCAAGTCGCAGAGAGAGTTGAGGTGCAGAAGTGAAAGAATTGTAGCGAGAAAAATTGCACTACTGCTTCTATCCAATTCCCGAGCAGATCGATTATTCAATTTATTTCCATCATCTCGGCGATGTTTTTATTTTGCAAAATGCGTAAAGTTGTCTTGCTTGATTATTCTTTGATCGCCCTTGTTTACGCGTTGGATCGAATAGTTATTACTGTTTTTCATTTGGGGGGAATTTTTCGTCTGAATGAATTTACTTTTAGCAAGGGAGACGTTCCTAAATCGATAGAATTAATATATTCAGCGTGCGCATCTTCCATTGAGCTCATTGATGTTGACCGCGTTGTGGCAGGTAAATGAAGTTTGTTTGAAAGCCCACTTTTGCAGCAGAAAGCATATTTGTCCCTTTGCTGATAGGAAGTGATTGCTTTCGATTGCTTCCTTTGCGGCGCTTCGTCCGGTTGATCTCATTGGGAATTTCCTTCACAACGCTTTGCGCGAAATCAGTGAACAAATGGGTAGAGAAAAGTTGTTCAGCTTTTACTTTTGATTGTGAACTTTGCGAGACTCAATGTAACTTTTTAGCCGAGCTGTGCTCGTAAAGCAAATTTTCCCACTTGATTTCCTGACATTTTTTATTTTGCAAAAAATCTAGCAAACTGTTGAACGACCTGTCATCAGTAAGATTACAACTTGTACGTGTTATGTTCACATCGATCGAACGGCAGTTTTTCCTTCGACAACCCACAAATATGGTACAGCATAATCGATCAACAGTTTAAGCGGATGCTGGATCAAATTTTCACCGGGTTGGCAATGGTTCAAAAGTCTAATGAGCTGACAGGACAAAAAATTTAAAGACTATGTTGCGTAATCAGCGAGCAAAGATATTAACGCTCATTTCGCAGTCTACGGCATCGAATCTCTGGTTAGATATAGACTATTTGCTATTCCTGACATTCTCGCGTAATGCTAATTTGTCGGCAAAGGCAGAGCAGTGATCTTTCGTTTCTTCATTACCTTCCCCGTTTGCCCAATTTGGAAAAAAACCAACCGCTTTCTGAAAATTTTCTTGCCTTTGTAAGTGGCGGAGAACTTGCATTTACTTAAAGGCACAGTATACTTCAATTGAGTACAATTTGAATTCACGTTCACATGCTAAAGTGGCGCGTACGCTGGGGAGTACTAAGCACATTTCTTTTAGAATCTGGTGGACTCTGACCGGTAATTTCGGAAACATTCTGCCACTTGACTGGTCTAAATCTCAGACGAGAAGTTTACAGCTGTCGGCCTTGAACTTACTGCCAGAAACGGTAAGCAATATTTGTGCCCTTGCGTTTGCAGTGTTTCTTTTTTATACGTGCCGCGTCAAATGCAAATTAAGTAAGCCTGCATTCCTCCTGCAGCATGTTAAATTAATGGTAATAAGACTTGCCTTTCCAACTTACTACTATTATTTTAAAATTAGGTAGCCGAATTTCGCGCTGCGCCAGTTCAACACGAAATTTATCTTCTGTCTCTCTATCGAAACTAATATTAATTTGGGAGTCTATGCTAAACAGTGATGATGGGACATGGATGTCCCGAAATCCTTATTTTGAATAAACACCAATAAACGAGCTGTTAAAAAGAGCTATATTTTCGAAATATATTTTCATCACATCCAGTTGAGGCGCTGTACTTTTCTGTTAATGAATGACATGTTCTTATTAGTTCCTCAGTGCATGAATGCTGTATCTGTTTTAAATTGCTGAACCCTACTCATAACGGTCAACATACGTAGTTAAATAACAAAAGTACGGAAGACCTCAGCGTGCTCTTTTGAAAAATGCTGAAACTAAATGCTTTCGCTAATCTTTGAACCTTCCCTACACTGAAGGAATAAGTCAGCACAGGTTGACTTTAGATGAGTAAAGGAGCTGTTCTAAGCCTAAGATAACTCACTAAACCGTTGGTTTCTCAGTGTTTGTATGATTTAAAAAACTCACGCGGTCGCAGATACTACAAAGTGAGCGAGTTTTCTTTACCAATTCAAACTGTTATAAGGAATCTAATCTTCAGCATAAAGAGATGATGATAAAAAAGGAAGTTCCGAAATTTGGAAGTAATAAACTTGAATGTACAACTTTCTAACGGATGCATAGTTTGGGTCGTGTGGAATTGCGCCCCGGAATGTACAGTAGGCTAACCGAATTGAGGTTAAGCAACGGGAAACTTTAAGCGCCTGTTGGCCAATGTTCCCTGTTGGTCGCGATGGGCGTAAACCCCCTTGGTTTACGCCGAAAATGGATTTTTGTTTGCACAACAGGAGTCAAGTAAGGGACTAGCTACTGTACCCGGAAGTGGAGGGGAAAAACGGTCCCGTGTTGGGTCCATTTCCGCCTTAAGCTTAGGTGGCGTATAGTTACCGTGATTAACAGGTTTTTAAATTTTCCCATTGTTTCACCTGCATTACAGCTGCCGTACTGTACGTTCTGGGACGCGTTTCGAACCCGAATATATTTGACCTTCCTTTAACTTTGAAAACATGGTTCTTTGGAACGGGACTATAGTACTTCATGTACGGTTGGGTACCGTTATGCGGCGGCAACCCGAAATCTGCGGATGGATTTTTTCGTTGCACCATAGCTGCTTTTGGGAAATCAGATTGATCATTTGCAGAAGTTGAAAAGGAAGGGTGCCGAAAGCGGCACGTCAGAAGAGGATGAAGATCTTCCCTATTCCATGGATCTGCACGACATGATAGTGTCGTCATTTTCGCCGTGCGACGCTCTGCCGCAAACTGCCGATCAGGTTATCGAGGAGATTGACGAAATAATGCAGGTTTGTTTCAGTATCCGCGTCTTTGCTTCACCTCATTCAGGATTAAGGTTAAAACGGTTATCTTTAAACAGCTAGGAAGAGTCGACTCGTCTACGCGAATTTATGTTCATCTTTTTATAGCAGTCAAATATAAGTGAAGTAACAGGAAGCAGTGACGTTACTATGGATTCCGTTGACTCTATGTACACTCCAAAAGCAACAACGGTCGCTGTACTTAATGGCAGCACTACCCCAGTTCTTCCAAGCGTTGTTCAAGCTGATTGCTTATCATGCATCAGAGAAAGCCATGAAAGTGAGTGGGCATTTTTTCACTATGCGGATGAATGTTAGATTGCTCGCAGCATTCAAACCTATTTACAAAGTATGCGAAGTAAGACTTCTTTGAGAGAAGAGTACGCCACTTGTTTTTTCAAAAATGAGCATCTTTATAAAAGGTAATACATGGAGACTTGTGCTAGGCAAGCATCATGCTAATTAGACCCTATAGTTTTTATTTGTGAATCATTTATGCAATTTTTAGGTCTTGAACTTCTTTCTTACAAGAAGCTGCTCGTCCTTCATTCTGAATTGGAAACATTAATTCAAGTGTTCAATGAAAATTTAGTCCAAGAATTAGCTTTGCGAGATGAATACGAGTTTGAGAAGGAGTTGAAGAATACGTTTATATCGCTGCTGCTCAGCATCCAACAGAAGAGGCGTCTATGGCACAACGATTGCAAACGGAGAAGCACAAAGGGTTGTAAATCTCCTGGTCACGATGAGCCTCAGCCTCAGGTTGGATTGCTATTTCTGTAACGCTAATTTTTAGCACATTGCAATAATAGTTCTTAACGGCGTGCATACCGTACCGCGAAGACCAAGGCATACCGGATAATGCAAGTTTTCAAGCTCTGATCAAAAGTAGAATTTCTATTCTTTTGATTTTGTTCGGTGGTACGATCATTTTTCAGTCATGCGAGCTATCAATGACGACAGTGCTACCGTTCCAAGCCTTCTAACCGACTACATCTTAAAGGGTACTTACTAAAGCGACGCTTTGTCGTACCAATTCATAACGACGACTTTTCTAGTGTTTTGTCCATTCAACGCGACGAATGGTTGAACAAGGTGTCAGTCAAATATTAGCGATTGCCGTAAATCACTATTGTTGCTTCGTACGCGCTTTGAAAAGACATTGGCTCAGCTACTTTCTCCGACACGCAAAGGTTGGGGCACTTACTGCATTGCACGTGTACTTCGGTGCTTATGTTTGGAAATTGCGTTACTCTAATCGCAGCTTTCTTTCCTTAGCCGCCAAAAGTTTCTCTTCATGATCTCTTTCTGTCTGCTTGATCTCTCGTTTGCATTGTCTCTCACCTTTTCAAAAGTCTACGCTAGCGTCTGCTGTTTTCTTAAGTAGAATGCATTGTTTTCGCAAAATCCCGAAGCTTTTACGAAAAAACTTTATACAAATAATAAAGACTTACCGTGATGAAAAGCACTATGCCCACCTTGAACGAATGAGTGAAACAAAACGCTTACGTCATCCATAACGGATTAACGTCATTGTTATTTGCGCTGTGCAAACCGTACCTTGCGACCATATTAACTTTATAAACTGGAGCGCGTAGTGAGAACTACTAAAATCGCCACCCTTCCGCAGCCGACAACATTTTTTCGCTGAAGATGGGACCTGCTGGTCCCGAGAACTTCGAATTCTTTATATTTGTTATCAAATTAAACGAACAAAGCTGTGACTTCCCTCATGATGGCCAAAATCTTAACAAAAAGAAGACTACTGGACATTGCGAAAGAAAATGCTGCCGTCTAGTCGCTATCATGGCATGAAGATTCCATGAGGTGCCACAATTCGTCAATGGTTCTTTGGTCACAGTTGTTCTGATCAATTCTGCGTTCCTCAATAAGTTCACCGCTCGGGGATATGATAGCTAAAGAACAGCAGCCGATCAAAACGCGATGGCTACGGAATTAAACTAGCCTATTTTGACGTGCTCCTCTTCTGGCATAACCATCAATGGCAAAGCGGATCGCACAAAACGAATCGTTTCCCTGCAAAATTTTAAAACTTATCTTAGTATAAGAAGCAAGTGTAAACCTCAGTTCCTCTGCACTCTTGTTAGTCGTTTGGAGAATTTCAATAATTCTCTCGGTTTCTTCTCGTGTTTCTTCAATGGACGAGATAATATTCCCATGCGCTTAAGCACGTAAATCTCGCAACGGGAAATGGAGCAAACGGAAAAAAAAGCAAACCAGGCAGTGAAGCTTCCATTTCTGCGATTAGATGATCAATTCGCGCACTCGAAGACACAGCAGCGGTCGCTCGAACGGCTTTTAACTTTGCACGAGTATCTTGCAACGCGGCTGTTAGTTTCGCGCGCGTTTCCAAAGTCTCTGGAAGATCAACTGCATCTAACGATAGCGAAGAACATCCGGCAAACCCCTGAGCAAAGCCTGAGTTTGCTGAAGCTCTTGGACGCGTTTCTTCATTTCCCCGTATTGCATTGCGAGCTTGTCATTACCCGTTTCGATGTTCGCGAAATTATTTCCATCGTTTAGCGCGATTTCGGCTCTCTGCAATGAAGGGCCAAACGGCAGGTGAAACGTGAGAACAACAGAACGTTATTGAACTGCCAAAGCGGGAAATAAAAAGATGCACAAGCAGCGTGACTAGCTTACTGAAAAAATGTCGCGACTTTCGTTATCGCACTCTTCCAAATAGCTGAAAAACGTGTCCATCCTTGAAGCGCGCTGACTCATTACGACGAGCGATAACCACGAATTAATACAAGAAAATTTTCTTTAAAAACTACAGTAACCTGCAAGCAACAAGTACCTGCTTGTATATAATGGCTTGCCAATTATCCTTTCCTAATTTTTCTATGGCTTGTTGTTTGCGAAAAATAAGTCTTGATCAGGCATCTTTCTTCATTTTATTTTTGCCTATGCGGAACTGTTGATCTTAAAGAACATTTCATACTGTGATTTTGTTAGTTTTGCTAGAGCACATTCGGCTTGCTAACTATAGTACGAGCGGTCTGGAAATTGAAGTTGTACTTTTTCTGTAGTGGCTATCCCAATGAACATGGAAATTCTCCGGTTCCGGCACGCTATCCTTGATACTAGAACAGCACTGAATGAATTCCCGCTGATGTGCTATTTCCCCACGTAAATTGCCATTATAATTTTCTCATTCTCTTTCGCAGACAATAAACGCACAACGAAGGCCAGTTTCGGGTAGCGCATATCTCGTCCAGGTAATGGTTGATTGCTGCCCCTTGGTGGTAAGTTTTCCCACATTTACAATTGGAATACAAAGAACAGAATATTTCATACGCTGTCCCAGTACGCGCTTGTTTTCAAAACACCCTCAATTAGTGTTACGAATTTTATAAAAACCGTAATTAACACAGTCTGTTTTTAAAATTACTTGCAGTTTTTATGCATATTGTAGGTGAGCTTGCCGAACAGCGTAAGTATTTTATTCTTTTTGTGGTTATGATAGTCAGGTTCAATTGGAGCGTACTGCCTGTAAAAGATGTGGAAGTATTAAGGTGTACGGACATGAAGGAAGTTTCATTCGCGTAGAAGAGAGTTTTCAGGCGGTAGGACTGTCGTGTGGTCTCTCAGCAACACTTGAACCGCTTAATTTCCTTCATATGTTGCTCGCCACTTGCACGTTCCGGCATTGCGCTTTACGGTATTCTATTTTCAGAGTGTGATCGGGCGTGTAGTGTACAATTGTTTGTGTGGGAGCGCAGTGCGTTTGCTTGATCTCTTTTATCCTGCATCGTCCTGTCTACTCGGATCATAAGCCGTTAATCGCACTTCTAAAATTTCGTCATTCTTGTGTGCTCTGTGTGCGCGCGTGTGAAGTGGAAGTGACCTGCGCTTGTCCAACATGGGTCCAGTTGCCGTCGACGAAGCAGCTAAACTTCTGGACTTCAGTCAGCAGCAGATAGATGTCCAACTGTTGGACTCCGTTGTCGATGCAATGTACACCGGCATTGGGCAGCAGGTATACTGTTTCACCATTTCTCTTGTTCCAAATCGCAAACGCTTGCATTGTTTTGCCTGCTTGTTAAATATTTATGCTCTATAATGAGGTTGTAAATAGGTTTACTGTTTTTGCCGACTGACGATATTGCCTTTTAAGCAGCGGGAAGCGCAGGAGATCTTGACGCAGCTAAAGGAGCATCCTGACGCTTGGACGCGTGTTGACGCCATTCTTGAGTATTCGCAAAATCCGCAAACCAAGTTTTACGCTCTACAAATTCTTGATAATGTAATCACAACAAGGTGGCGCAAACTGCCACGCGAACAATGTGAAGGTAACTTTTACGCTTATTCCATCAATCATTTGAGTTGTTTCGTGTGCTTTCAGGCATCAAAAAGTATGTTGTGGGATTGGTAATCAAGTTATCTTCGGATGCTGTGGCTTCCGTTCGCGAAAAACTTTATTTGAACAAACTGAACATGGTCCTAGTGCAGATTGTAAAGCGTGAATGGCCAAAAGAATGGCCAACCTTTATTCAAGACATCGTCGGCGCTAGTCACTCAAACGAATCATTGTGTAGAAATAATATGGTCATTTTAAAGCTTCTCAGGTTTAGTCTATCGTGTTTGTTTTCGCTTTTTCTATGCGTAATATTTTTTCAGCGAAGAAGTTTTTGATTTTTCTACTGGCCAAATGACTCAGTCCAAAGCAAACCATTTGAAGCAACAGTTTTGCACAGAATTCCGATCAGTTTTCGAATTATGCCAATTCATTCTCGTAAAAAGAATCGTGGCGGTAAGTTAATTATTCATCCTGTTCATTGTTTTAGACAAACTCTTCGAATGGCTCATTGGTCGAAGCTACGTTGGAAACGTTGCTGCGATTTCTCAATTGGATACCAGTTGGCTATATATTCGAAACAGACCTAATAGCCACGTTGTCCACAAAAGTGAGTCGCCAGGTTAACTTAGTGTTGTTGCAACGAAGTTCAGTAATGAAATGGAAAAGATAAAGCTACATTATTGTCTTCCTATGCTTTGCCTGATATCCACTGCGGAGGATTGTGGGTACATTAATTCAAGTAGTTTCTAGTTACTTCGATCAGACGCAAACCAACTTCTAATAATGCTAATAATGTTAGTGCAGGTCTTCAAGCTCTCTTCTAAACCACCTTCAACCTACTTGCTGGTAGCGGACGCCTTAGCTTCCATGTTCTTGTTACCAGCTATTAGCAAATGTGTAGATTTCATTTAGCTAAGGTAATACTATGCTGAATGACACCGTGTTGTCCGTGTGCTCTATTCTACGGAGCTATCGGAACTGACCACTTCCGTCGTCCGTATAGCAGTGTGCTATGAAGCAGTCAGTATTCAAAGTTAATGTAATTGCCACATCACGTTATTTATTCTTATATGGATTGCTTAAAAAGCGCGTAATCTTGCATGATCGACCAACTTTTTAACTATTCTTCTGCGTACTTTGAAGTGTTGCTGTTATCTGTGAATGGGTATGTGCAGAAAAGAGGCGAGCAAGGGGACTGCATGATCTCATTGGGTGTGCTGATCGTGATGCTTTCCATGCAATGGTACTGCTGTAAATTGTTGAATGAACCTGCAAATACTGCTAGACAATGCTTTTCTGCCTAGCAGTAGTTACACGGCCTTACGAAAAGTGGTTTACAACTTAACTTAGAATATTCGTTTCAGGTTTTCTTAGGAAACTACAGATTTATATGCTTTCGTGATATCGGGTATTGACTTCTGGGCTCACTTATAGTGTATTTACTTTTGATAAAAATGATGTTACAGGGGATCCCCTAGTTAAGATGGGCTCGACTGGCGATGTTTCGTCTACGCAATGGTACAAAAGTTGAAGCCTTTGAATTTTTCATTTTCTCAGGCTGCTGTTCTATAGTACGGTTGCTGCTTGGGATGCTGTGGTAGCTAGCTGAAGCTCAGTCATTGCATACGGATGTTAGCTTAGGCAGGTTTCAATTACGAAAGATTTGGAAGAGATGGCGGGCATGAAGTCTAGCGTGCTACTCAGAAATGCGTAATGTAAACTATGTCGGGAACACGTTCTTGGAATTGACGTATATTGAAACCGGTTTTGTTATTAGCTAAGCAAGATGAACAAGCGTTGCTAACCTGCGTCAAGAACATATCAGCAAATTTTAAACACTCGTAATTGTATCTCTTTGTAACGGGGGTGGCTTCATACAAAATAAAGAATTTTCACGGATATTTTCCCTGTTCGTTGAGGCGTTAACGCCAGGGCACATTAGAAAAAGAACTTCATTCACGTAACAAGGCGGAAAAGCAGCGCAGCTTTTCGGCCTTACCTTGGGCCGTCATCAGCGCAGACTTGTCGGCACGCACCAGGTCTGGCTTCAACAACATAGGTTACTGTAGAGTCTAATTTTGACTGCTCCAGGTTGACTCATACGTGTATGGCGTGGCATCAGCCCAACTTCTGTTCATCCGTCCCTGGTAGCGGCCTAACAACTAAGTGGAAATTTTTTAGGTTAGAAAACCAAATTAGTTGTTAGGCCGCTCTACCAGGGATGGTTGAACAGAAGTTGGCCTGATGCCACGCCATCCACGTATGAGTCAATCTGGAGGAGTCAAGATTCGACTCGATAGGAACCTGCGTTGGATGGCGAGGTGGTGATGCATTTCCAGTAAGCCACACCTGGCGCGTGGCAACAATAGGAAGCCTGCGTTGATGACGGACAAAGCTTGGGCCGAAAGCTCCGCTGCTTTTCCGCCCTGTTACGCGAATAAAGTTCTTCTTTTCTTCACGAGTCTTTGTGTTAACACCTCAACGAACGGGAAGATATCCGTGAGAACTTCTCTAAACTTAAAGTTTAAAACACTGAATTTCGTAACGAGTCACGTGCTGACCAGTTAACGTAGTACAAGAATATACCGAAGCTTTCAGGTTCCTTCTCGACCCGTCCTCAGCGGGACAATAGGGTACTATCCTTTTGTTTGAAATTTTTTAAATGGCTGAAAACGCTTTACGTGAACTGTACGTTTAGGGCAGATCAATAAAATAACAACAAAAGATAATTACTTACTCAGCTTGGTGAAACAGTGAGTAACAACGCTTGTAGCGATCGTTGGTGATAAGGAGAAAGTGAGGTGTATTACTCGTCACCGGTAATGCGTGAGGATGATTCATGGTCACATCGTCACGACCTGCTGAGGAGCACGGGAGTTGGTCGGTCATTATCATTACGGAAAGTGAGGACAAAATGATGAATAGGAATTTCTGAGCAGTTTGGTTTTACCGCAGGCTGAGGAGACCGGCATTAACAGGGGAAATTGACGCAGGTAGTTTTGCAGTGGCTCCAACTGCTCCTACTTGATCAGCTAGAGCTTAAAAGCTTGTCTAAGATCTGCTGTCTTGCTTGCTTCTTCTCCAGCTCGTATGATTCCATGTAACGTATATATGCACTCTTTATTGTGTTTTTTTCTTTTGGTTGTCCTTTTAGGTGAAAATCGCCATATGTCTAACAGGAAACATTCAGAGAAAGCTTTAATGTTTTAGCATTCATAGCAGTTGAGTATTCGTATTGTTTTCCTCCTCTTCGGTGTATTGTTGTTCCTTCTCCGTGAGATCCTTACGCAATTCATGACGTGATTTCTTTGGCTGAAGAAAAGTGTTCGCAGCAAGTAACGCTATGTCGTTCAGCTTTCTAAGAAGTCCCGTGAAAGGGGATGTTGAGGGCTTACTCTTGTTTGGAAGGGCTTGAACTCACTTTGTTCTTGGTTTAACTTGCAATGAAGTCTTATGACTTCTGTTGATCATTACGAACGGAAATCCGACCATTGCAAGAAGTTGGGGAGGGCAATTGCTCCGACTGCTTATTCAGTTTGTAGAGTGGCGATTTATAGCATCAGTTTTGTTCTGTTACTATAAGCTCTCATTTTGTAACATTGACATTTGCTACGTAGTTTTTGACCTTGTTGCCGAGTTTTTACATTCAGCCTTGTTGTTTTGTTAAGTTCTTGGTGGCTCCATTATTCCGAAACGTTACGTTGCAATGCTTGACCGAAATCGCGGCAGTATCGTTGCCTGTGGCCGCAAGCAAAGTGTACGATCGTCAGCTAACATTACTTTTCCTGAATGTGACACAACAACTAAAAGGGGTAAGTCACCATAGATTCTTTCATTCGCACGCCAACAATAATGTACCGGCATTGCAGATGTTGCATTGTGAAACGAACATTCGCGAGGCGTACAATTCAGGGTCGGACAACGAGCAGAAGTTTATATCCAATCTTGCCTTGTTCTTTGGCACCTTTCTGAAGGAACGTGCTGCGCTGGTTGAGGTTAGAGCGGAAGCAAGCTTGGAGGCGAAGGAAATATGCAGTGCTCATAACTACGTAACGAAGCGTCTTATTTGTTGCTTGACTGCATCAATAATGCGGCGCGCTTTGTAGGCGTTGATGTATATGCTAAAAATTTCGGAAGTTGAAGATGTGGAAATTTTCAAAATCTGTTTGGAGTACTGGAATTGGCTGGTGTGCGAACTGTATCGGGAAATGCCGATGATTCTGACGTATTCGATGACAACAACTCTTGCCCCGTACACATTCGTTCAGCAAGAGGCATCCTTCAGACGGCAGCTATACTCTCCTCATTTGAGCCAACTACGCTATATCATAATTGGGCGAATGGCAAAGCCCGAAGAGGTGCTGGTGATTGAAAACGACGAAGGAGAGGTTGTTCGCGAAATGATCAAGGATACTGACGCTATTAGCTTGTACAAGACAATGCGCGAGACACTCGTCTATTTGACGCATTTGGACTACACTGATACTGAGCGGATAATGACGGAGAAGTTGCAAAATCAAGTGAATGGAATTGAGTGGTCTTGGAAAAATTTAAACACACTCTGCTGGGCGATCGGCTCCATCAGCGGAGCGCTGATGGAGGAGGACGAAAAGCGTTTCTTAGTCATGGTAATTCGGGATCTGCTGGGGCTGTGCGAGCAGAAAAGAGGAAAGGACAACAAGGCTGTAATCGCTTCAAACATAATGTACGTTGTTGGTCAGTATCCGCGCTTCTTGCGCGCCCACTGGAAGTTTCTGAAGACTGTCATAAACAAGCTGTTTGAATTTATGCACGAAACACACGAGGGGGTACAGGATATGGCATGCGATACGTTTATCAAAATAGCTCACAAGTGTCGCCGCCATTTCGTGATCACCCAAGTTGGCGAGACAGAGCCATTTATAGATGAAATATTGAACAACCTTGGAACTACCCTGTGCGACTTGTCCACTTCACAAGTCCACGTCTTCTACGAGGCTGTAGGATTCATGATCAGCGCTCAGCAAGACCAGAGCGTGCAGCAAAGCCTTGTCGAACGGCTAATGGTTCTTCCTAACACCGTTTGGGATGACATCATCGCGCATGCTTCAAATGTGAGATATTCACCATTCTTTTTTTGGAAATCGTTGATCTATTTCACAAGTTTAGGACGTTGAAGTTTTGACACAGCCGGAGGTGGTCAAAAATTTGATTAACATACTGAAGTCAAATACAGCTGCTTGCAAATCAATCGGCAATTCTTTTATTTGTCAGGTAGGCCTGAAGCGCAACAATGTTGCGTTCATTCAAGTTTAGATGTACGCTGATTTCTTTAGCTTGGTCGCATCTATTTGGACTTGTTGAACGTGTACAAGGTAACGTCCGAGAAGATCAGTGCAGCAGTTACTGTAAATGGCGAAGGCATTCTCAAGCAACCTGCCATACGATGTATGCGCGGCGTAAAAACTGAAATATTAAAGCTAATTACGACCTGGATATCTCAGTCGGAGCAGTCGAACGAAGTATCGTACTTGTGTGCACACTTCGTTCTTTGTTCTCATTTGCTTGGCTTTTAGGTGTACATGAATTTTGTGACCCCATTGTTCGAGACAGTTCTATTCGACTATCAACGAAATGTACCAGCGGCCAGCGAACCGGAAGTTCTTTCCACCGTAACTGCTATCGTTGAAAAGTTAGATGTTGTTATCATGTCGGAAGTACCGAAGATATTGGATGCCGTCTTCACTAGCACGTTGAACATGATAAATAAGGTGCGTACGCGCCAGGGTGATATTTTGGTAAAAGATGCACGTAGAGTTATTTTTGTCAGGACTTTGCTGAGTATCCAGAGCATCGTACCAACTTTTTCATTTTGCTGCAGGCACTCAATACGCATTGCTTTCTTGGTAAATATTGGAAATCCTCTTTGACTTTGTCGGTTGATGCTGTTGCGTTTAGCTCTGCTGAATGTACCGCCGGAGCAGTTCAAGTTGATCGTGGATTCGATAATTTGGGCGTTCAAGCACAGCATGCGTAACGTCACGGAAGTGGGCTTAGAGATCCTACTTAAGCTGCTTGATAACATTGCTACGCGAACTCCAATGGAATTGGCGCAAAAGTTTTACCAGCTTTACTACTTGGAATTGCTTCAGCACTTGCTATGCGTTGTCACGGACAGCACGTTGACGCAGGTCGCTGGTTTGACCGCTTTCACGGTGGTACTAAGCCGTCTGTTTACTCTTGTTGAGAGTGGTGCCGTCATGGTACCGTTGGGTGGCACCACGCAGACCAAAAGTAACGCCGAGTTTCTGTTCGATTACGTTTACGAACTGCTTCACAAAGCGTTTCCACATCTAACCAGGTAAGAAGTATAAGGCGCCGTTTGATATAGTGATCTCATCATTTTATTTCAGCGATCAGTTACGTGTTATAGTTAAAGGATTTTTTACCTACGACGACGACGTTGGCAAGTTGAAGGAGCATCTACGCGACTTTTTGGTGCAATTGAAGGTATTTTGTTGTGTTGATTTTTCTTTTTTTCATCCCATCTTAAACTGTGCAGGAATACGCTGGCGAAGATGTGTCGGATTTGTATCTCGAAGAGAAAGAGCAAGAGATGCAAGTTATTATGCAGGAGAAGCGTCGCATTGCTGCTCTTGTACCGGGTATGTTAAATCCGCACGAGATACAGGAGGACATGCAAGATCAGACGAGCTTGCCCAATCCATCATCAAGCTTGTCCGTAACTTGAACTTCAGTGTGTGGTTGTTCGAAACGGAAACAGTGTTATTGCATGTCACCGGTTAGATTAGAGAATCAAGGAAGTGTTTCTACGAAAGGCGTAAGGTTGTTCTCTCTCCGTGTATCCCTGTTACCTGATGTGTACTTGCAAGTGCCGCCGGCGCATATCCGCTAACCTCTTTCTCTTTTCAGTATTTTGTTACCTATGCTTTTCATTACGCGTTTCACTTCTTATTACTGAACTGTGGTTGACGATAAGTTGTCATTGAAGATTGTTCTATTGGCTGTCATTTTCGGCCGGTGACGCGTTTTGAATTTGCCAGTTGTCGCGTAAGTCACCAGCCTTGATGTTTCTACGTTTTGTGCTTAACATTTTGTCTTTGCTTTCTGGGTTACAGTAAATTAGCATTGTATGATGTTCACCGTTTGTCGATTGCCTTTATAACAGTTTCTTGCTCAACAGCTTGTGCACAAGCAGAGCAGGCTGTTGTTCGACCTCTTGGCAGTTTCAAGTTTAACGCGTGAGCGTTAAACCAGTCTTACTGCTATGATTTTTTACATTTTATTATTTTGCGCTTTGCGGTCTCAGCATTGGAAGGATTGCTAAATTGTTCGTTTGTTTCGTTAATGTCTTGTGCATTTATTCTTGTGTGAAATGATTAATTCCCATGTAAGGCAAACGCCATAATTAAATGGAGTCGGCTTAAGTGATTGGAAAGCCTCTTGGCCAGTGAAAAATTGGCGGGAAAAGGTGGAGCTGGGGGGTGCAGATTCCGCTATTCTTCCCGACAGAACTTCTGTATCAGCTAGCATGCTTTCCAATGCAAGCACTTCTTCAGTTGCCCATCGTTTCTTCTAGGAAGCCTGCTAATGCATGTGTAGTAGTTCTTGATTGAAACAGGAATGGCGGACGTGAAAATGGGCGTAGGACGTTTGGGCCCTGAATGAAAAATCCCGCTTAATCAGTATTATATGTGCCCGCTCGATTGAACTACGTCATCAGGCATGGAGTTGAAATATTTAAGCAAATAGACTTGTTTATGCTCATAATAACGTTGAAATCATCTCCCTCAAGTCGCTTCGTTTTCAGAAGGTCAGAAAAACTGAAAGTAGTGCACATTGCCAACGGAGTTGGCAATAGTGCAACTATGCTCATATGTTAATAGGATGGAGAAGTTAATTTCCAAAGGGTACCATTTCGACTTCAGATGGATGTCTATGAATATCCAACAGACACAGATCTTACGTAGAGTCAAATGATCATTGGTTCGTTCAAATTGTACCTTCTACAACTTGCCTATCGCACAAATACGTATAGTGCATATCGCAGTTAAGGAAATTTTAATCCGTGATTGCTTTTACTCGATAAAGACAGTTCCAGGAATTGAATGTGTAGGTGCCTATCAGTTAAATTCAATTTCAGACATGCACATAGTCCGCCTTCAATGTTTGTGCAAGGGATGGGTCTAAGCTATTTCGAAAAGTGAAGTAAAACGAAAGTTTCTATAGTATCTCGCTTAATAGGTGAAATCGTTATGGAATTTTTTGTGTTTTCAACGGGCGAGACGACCTGAATAAAATCGTGGAAGAACTTCACGCAAAAATGTTCCATGAAATTGTTTTATCCCGGTTTAAAATTGATGCTTTTCAAATTAACCATCGGCATGGTATCACTGCCATATTCAAACACGTTAGCTGCGTTTGAAAAAGCTCACAGCTCTAAGGAGACGTCTGATCCCATGTTCAGTGCCTTAATAATAATCATAATAGTACCATTTCGACTGCGTGCAACCGATTCAGTATATCTACTGAGGCAACTGCACAAGTGTTACGCTATCGGCTTGTTTCAAAGTGCTAAAGCGTAGCTGCGCGAACGCCAGGCGCTTTATGCTTGTTTATGCATCGATCACGGCGCACTACGTGCGTAGCATTGGTGCTTCGTTTTTCCATCCGCTCAGCGGGCCTAGCACGACTGAGAAGACAACAATAGGTATTGCTCATCGAGTATCTCTGGGCTTGAAACGCTTTGCATTTTGAACAATGACGGAAGAAGTAGGCGGCAAGTTTCAAGAGGCTGGCATAGTTCCAGATGTGATCGACAGTCCACCTCCGGCAAAATTGGAAGTTACCTATTCAGGGAAGCCTACGGTAAACCCTGGAGATGAGATGCACACGCTCGATGTACGTCATGCGCCTCGGATTTGCTATCCAGGTCGAGAAGGGCATTATTATTCATTACTAATGATCGGTAAGAGCGAGTATCAAATTTAACAAAAATTCTGATGACAAGTGACGTCCTGTTGAAGATCCGGATAACCTTAGCCGTGAAAATCCTTGCCAAGCAGAGTGGATTCAATGGATCGTGCTGAACATACCGCATGACGCTATCGCTGCTGGTATGATGTCGAAACATTTGGTTGGCTATATGGTACCTGGCCCTCAGCCAAGAACGGGTGACAAGACTTTCCGTTGTCTTCGCTGCAGTGTTTATAAAAGTTCTTACGCAACTACTGTTGCAGGTTTGCACCGTTTCACTTTCTTGCTGTTTGAACACGCTGGACGTAAGCTGAACCAGCCGGCAATTAAGAGTCGAGCCAAATTTAAAACTCGTGAATTTATGGCAAAGCACAAACTTGGTAAGGAACAGTCGCATATAGCTATGTCTAAACATCCCAATTTAGGTCCACCCGTCGCAGGAAATTACTTCGTAGCACAGCATAGTGGCTAAGTCAACTTTGCTCCACCAAGCATCTGCAGCATTATTAGCTGATAAGCTGGCTCTTCCTAGCAAATGTTGATACTAAGCGTTAAAACTGAGCGAAGCACTTTATAAGGAACAGAAATAAGAGATACGTAAGAGCTTAGCTTTTCTAAAAGTTAATTACCATTTTATATTCGCTAGCCTTTAGAAGCATAACTTCACCAAAGGTTCAGATCGTTGACTACTTTTGAAACGTGGTTAAATAATTGCTTTTTGTTTCGTACGAGCTGCCAGGTTTCATGCCAGCACGAGTGACTGCGGGTAGCCGCGCTGATTAAAGTCACCTAAAAACAATTGTTCTCTTGAAAATAGCATTCCTGGCGTTTGGTATTTGCGAATTCTTAACTGCTTCGTTGTGGCATTAAATAAACGCAGAGCAAAACATTAGAAGTTGTTGACCACTTTAGCAGTATCCGTCCTTTCTGATCTGCGAGAATTGAAACCTATGAACCATTGAATAGGACGTTCATTCAAACTTTGGATCTTGTATCTTAGCCGCCCCACTGGTAGTACCGTAAATTTGACAGCCATCATATTCTGCCCTTAACTAAGCTTAAGCCAATACGTAAAGCTAATATTTTGGGTTAGGCTTAGGAAAGGGCGTTACAAGATGGTCGTCATGCTTTTGGAAAGGAACCTGCATTTTTCCGATGGCTCAGAGACAAGATCCCGAATTTTTATCCTGCCAAGATGCGCAGTTTCATTTCTACCTCTCTTTCGTGCTTTCTTTCCATTGATGAAAGCTTTCTGAGGCAAATTAAAATGGCAAAGGATACTGTAACCAGAAACGTAGAAAGCTGGTCATCAGCCCGTGTTTTTATATTTGTTTGGCCTTGTTGAAAAGTTAGCGTCTATTTTCATTCATCCTTCGTAACTCGAACCCTCGATTGTGCCGCCTGCTTATCCTTAGACATTGACTTAAAGAATCAAGGAAACAAAAAGTGCAAAAGAAGGCCAGTGATAGCAGTGTACACGAGGAATGTCTGTAGTAAAGCGTGCAGGTTGATGACGATTGGCTCAAGAAACCAAACCAACCTTAGCAAGGAAGTAAAACGTCCTTGAAAAGCTTGTTGTTTACAATCTGTTTCTTTTTCCTGAATTAACGAATAGACTCGTCGACTAAGCTGGCGCCGATTTTTTTTGCCACCTTTGCTAAGGTTAAGTACCAGTTTCGCTGTGACAGCTCTATAGAATTTTTCCTTCGCATTAGCTTGCCGTCACTGACGGTCGATTGTTTCTCCTTTTGAAAACGCTTTTCTAACGACTGAATAGGTAAGGTATTCATCCATAAATAAGCGGAGTCTCTTCCCCTATTTGCCCGCAAATAGTACAGTAATTGGCAATAAGCAGGTTTTCTCTGCTCGTAAACATACAGTAGGATAAATAACAGGATTTCGCGGTTATGCATCCTCCCGTTATGCTGTGACTTCGCCAGCCATCCTGTCCTGCCCTTACCTAAGCCTATACCTAAACATAAGGCTTATATTTTGGCTTAGGCTTAAGCCAGGGCAGAAGAAGATAGCCGGCACGCTCGCTAGTAAAGGCAGAACAGGACGGCCTCACGCTTAACAGAAAGGAACCATGAATTTCTCAGACATTACGCGCGAAAAACCAAAAATGTATGTTGTTTATCCTACTGTATATTTACGAGCTGAACAAACCTGATTATTGTTAGGTGTACTGTAATGTTTGCGGGCAGATAGGGGAAGAGACCCAATAAACGTTTGGACAATATACTAGTAATTTTGTTGGTGCTTTCTTGCATGCTCTTAAGTCTATTGAATATACGACTAGAAGAACTTTGAAGAAATTTTGGTTGCTTTTTAACTGCTATAAATGCATTGTAGTTAGCGTAAATCATACAACAATTTCGGATGATAATAGCGCTAAACGAAACCCCGATGCACTGAAAAAAGCTTTATAGTGCTAAACGAACGATTCACGGCGAACACATGCACGGATTAAAACTATTGTACTATATTATGCCCAAAATTGTGAGAACGGCTGACGTTGACGCAGATCAAGTTGCCGCATCGTTCACGTTGACGCATCGTTCACGTTGACGCATCGTTCACGTTGA
>KN538383.1:1417634-1459758 GCA_000797535.1 Trichuris suis
GACGGAGGTGGTTGTGCGCAGTTGGTGAATTGGAAACCTAACGTTAGGGAAACAGTTTCGGCTTTAGGCGGATGGAATCGCGAAACCGAATCGACTCTCCCAGGCGTCGGATCAGATTTGCGACTGTTGCTGGTTACGGGTGATACAATGAAGAGCTCGACTTACGTTGGTCAGTGATTGCATGTACTTGTTGATTGTGCTGAGCGCTGTGCGCGGCGAATAGGAAATTGAAAGTATTTCTTTACTGGCACACATGCGAATGTTATACTGGCGGGTACAATGTGGCTATGTCGTGCAAAATTCCGTCGAACTCGTCTTCACCGGGTCTCAACCGCCTCCTCCACATCAACTCGCAGAGGTGCAGCGGCAGCGTGCTTCGGTGCGTGCCGCACCGCTGCCGATGCGCGTGTTTTGCCTGGGACCACATCGACTCTATGGTTTGCGCCAGGTGTTACCTAATCGAATCAGTCGGCCAAATTTGACCCCGTTCCCGCAAAGGAGAAAGACCCAAAATATTTACCATGAAGACATCCACATTCGTTATGAGTATTACCTCTTTATTCAGTTTTGTTGACATTACTGTCTGAATTAGTACTAATGTGCAAATAAACTTCCTTATTTCAGGTTTTATATACAGCAGTGCCTAATAATTTCCCATTCACAAGCTGAGGCAAATCTCTTTTGCAAATTGAAAATACAAACGACCTAACACTAATAAACTCATTAAGTTATCCTAATTAGGAGGCTACAGGAGTTGCGTGCATCATACGTCGCTAAAAGAGAATATTACGAACTGTTTTATATACCACTAGTGTAGCCACAATTACCTCTTCCGAATTATGAAGGCACATTACGAAAATAACAATGTGTTGCCATTCTATTAATATATTTTGAACCTGCAAAACACAGAGTACAGAAACGGCTGAACCAATTCAATTTATCAAAGTTCTGTAGTAGTCAGGTGTTCTTCTTCATTCGAATCGTTCAAAATTGTTACTATCCAACGAGAATGCTAGGCGAGCTTTAACTTATGTGCACGCTTTGGCAAAAAGCGCTGCCAAAAACGCGCGGTAGCTCAAAAAGGATAACTTCAACAACAACCGTTATAAGCTACATAAACGCAGTTGAACAAGACTGCGAGAGAACCATATCTTGCAAGAAGCATTTGTCAGCTAGCCCATTAAGTTGGTCGTGAAAATGTTGCGATTCACTGGCGGGGTCGATGCTCAGATTGGACGTCGGCTTTTCCAACTTTGCGTTTTTTCTATTGTAACGCATATGGCTACGAACTAAAGAGCCGCAAGCCAAGGCTGCCAGAAGAGACAGTTCTCCAGCGAGAACTGCGCCGCATATAATCTGCGATAGCCGACGAGCATTTGTACCAGGAGAACTGTCGCAACTGCCAGCACAGCCAAGTATCTACATAAATATTGCCCGTAGATTACATGAAATTACTACTCACCGCCTACTTACTTCAAGACAAGCTTTTTGCGCAAGCAATCCAGTTCCACCACCTACCGTCCCAACTTCCAAGCATGGCATTGTACAAGATATACGTAGATCACCTTTATCCGTTTTCTCCATGAACGTTAAGCACTGGCTGCTGCCTACAGCTTGAGCAAGGTCCTGGAAACAGTTTACGCTGGTAATATTTTCAGTGTTTACGTTTTCTTTTTTCAAAGAAAACCTGTCCTGTTGCAGCGAACACAGCGGCCACCACGTTTGCGCAATGCGCATTGAAACCACCGACGACGCCGGCCTTAGCGGAGCCTACGAGATTCTTTACGGTGTTCAACTGGATTAGTTTATCCACGTCGGTTTTGAGAACCTGTAAACAAACGTCCATGCAATGCCGGTTCATGGAGCCTTCGGGAAATGCTCACCGCGCGCACCACGTTGTCAGATAAGATTGCTTCACCAGTTACGGACCTCCCACGGCCAAGTATCCAATTAATTGCGGAAGACTTCTTGTCCACGCAGTAGTTGCCGCTTAGGCTAATAACAGTTAACATTGGAAAGTGATTTCGCTGGAGCATCTCCAGCACAGCCTCCACGCCTTTTGATGTCATATTCATGCCCATTGCGTCACCGGTAGAAGCGCCGAAACGTACAAAGGCAAAACGGCCGACTAATGCTACTTGTACAGTCTTTAGCTTAGCGAATCGACTAGTATCTTCAAAAGCTTTGGCCAAACAAGGAAAATTGATGCTATCTTCCAACCAGCTCTTGAACCGTGCTGCCTGATACACGTTTTCAAAAGCAACTACGGGACCGCGAGTCATGCAATCGGACAGGAGCGCCGTACGTACACCACTACCTTCCTGAAGCAGACAATATCATTATGAACAACATCTTCGGAACAGTAGGTTGATAAAAACCATAAGCGCTCGACAGCCGCGATTAACGCTAGCTACAAGACATCCTTCGGTAGTACACATGGGAATGTAGACAACTTGATCATCTACTTTTAATGGACCGGCGAAGCCGAGCGGTATCGGTACAAAGCCAAGCACATTTTCGCAACACGCATCAGTGACGGAAGAATAATCGTATGGAGAAAAAGGTATGTCGCCAATGCTTTGGTGGTTAGAACTAACACCAGCAAACCACTGACGCCTACAACGATAACAAGCTGTAAGTGACTAAAATGGAAAAACATTAACATGACCTTATGGACACAGCTTCTAGATCATCCGCCAAAACGCTTTCCAACGCATAGCTTTGCAATTTACCTTCACTTAATTGCTTAAGCACGTCTTCGCTCGAAAGGGGTTTTGAAATGTTCTAAATGCAGAAACGTTACTAATACTTACAAGGCCTAAATGCATAATCTCCACCTTCTTAGTGGCTACCACCTTGCACATTTCTTTCTTTGTTGGTTTCAACTGCTTTTGAGAAGTTTTCCCTTTCGTGACTTGTGTTCTTTTAATCGGTAGCCCGTCATCTTTAATAATGAAAATCGTTTAATGCCCAATAGCGCTTAGTTCATACCAGGCGATTGCTCTTCGAACTGTAGCGTTCGATCGAGTGAAGAAAGTGAGCTTTGCCCAAAAGCTCTGGGCAATTCAATCAACTGGGCCGCCAAACGAAACAAAGAAACCAAAAGAATCAAAGCTAAATTGTCCGCTTTTTCCAGCCTGCTCCTGTTCCAACAAATCAGCGCAAGCGCGGGGGCCAACAAATTCTGAAAGTAAACATGGTAATAATTGTGACAAGCATGTGAAGGTTTTGCTGAGAATAAACTTTCGCACTTGTGACTAAGTTTCTTTTATGTTCGACTTTTCTATCCTTCTCCTATCCAAAAATGTAAAAGCTCCGAAACAGTTTCTCCAAAGAAGACAGTAAAAGCTTCATCTATAAGAATGCTTTGATATTCTTATTTCTCTAAGTCTCAGCGGCTATATTCATTCATCTCACAAATAAGCAGCTAATAACGACTGAATCAATGTTTACTTAGCTGTGACGGGCTCACCACTTTTCTACAATAACATCAAAAGGTTCTGTCTAGTCATAATCAAAGAAAAATTACCAGAAGCCATTGTCCTATAGAAAAGTCGAAACTGCATGACATCACGTCCTGCTTAAAAGATTTCCCCGTCGCCTGCGACTGAGCCGTCTAAACAGCAATCACGTAAAATCGCATGGAATGACGTGATAATCACAATGGCTACGCACTTTTGATATGACGCATTTGAGCAAAACGGCCATCAACAATATGGCCAAGTAGTTAATGACCACCAGTACGGTGAAAAGCCAGGCGATATGTTTCCCTAAGGGAATATCTGCTTACAGACAAGCAACAACAACAACCAAATGTTAGAAACTGGCTTACCGGCTAGGTAAAATGGAACACTAGAGAAGATGTCACCAACAAACGTTCTTAAGGTGAAATGGCGGGGACTGTGGTTCTACGATCAAATTATTGCTAGATATATTGCAAAATTACTACTCCTACGGGGTCCAGAGCTTCGTTTGACGACGACAAGGTGAGCGTTGGCAGAGAAAGCAGCAAAAGAGTAGACCTATTTCAAAACTGCATGGTTAGAAGGCACGGATATCAAATGTAAACAAACCTGTCGAAAGATGGAAGTGCGTACAAAGCACCGAGGGAACAGCCAAGACACAACGCTGCTAATTCATAACCTGAGAAATAGCCATGCTTACATAAAAGCCAACCCATTGTTCACTTACTAATAGTGCGCAGTATAAACCAACAATGACGCCACGATGACACTTCCCAGAACAGGATGCGACATTTGATCGCCAACAATAGAATAGAAACAAGACCAATACAATCGTACAACAAGCCTCTTTCCATTTGGTAATAAAGCTTAAACTGTGTCTAAATCTTTAGTCTTTAAATACATCACAAAGTCATTTGTCTCTTTCGCACCTTCTCTACAAGAAAAATATGGCAAACAATACTCCCTTCAAATTTTAATACAGTAAAATGACAGGCAGGCTTGGAATTTCCGCAGCTAAGCATAAGTTTTGCGGTAAGATTCTAAGTTATAAATATAATTCAACCGTATAGTATTGAACAATAAGCAGTTACCTGCTTGATTATTTTAATGTCAGTTGAGTCGTTAGATGCTTTTCTTCGTAGTGAGAATAACTGAAACTAGCGCTTTGGGCACTTCAAAGATTTCTGCTATATTTTTCCTTAAGAAAGGGGTCTTCTTACCTAAGCACCCGCAAACAATAGTTCCCTCTGTGACAACGACCTAATTACGTCATCACCGCAAAATGTGGGACCCATTAAAACAGCCGGTGTTGATTTCATTAACTTAGGCCGACCATCCTCTTCTTCCCGTGCTTAACAGAATCATGGAAGTAAGCCTTCTGTTCAGATGGGATTAGCGCGAACAAGGCCGTACCATACTGTAGAACGAAGGGAGGTAACGTCCGCGTCAAAGCGTGGTTATTTGTGGGTTCCTATGTAAGAAGACCCCGTTCTTAAGGAAAACGTATAGCTCCCTGCTTTGAATAGCCTAAAGCGCCAGCTTCAATTAAATAACTGGCTGTATCATTGTTAATTGAAGCTTAAACCAGAAGACTGAACTAGTTAATTCCAGCGCATACTCTCAAGAAAAGCACAGGAATCTGTTCAATGAAGAAAAGAAGAAGAATCAAGAATCTTTCCTTCTATCCATAACTAGACAACGGATGTTCGAAACGCTGCATTTCTTAAAAACCCGCAGAAAAGATCAGCTATTTCTTCAGACATTATTCACCTCGAAAAGGCACTATGCATGTTGGTCCAATTAGCTGTTGCCCAACCGGGCAATCCATGATTTAGAGATGACTCGAATGTGTATGAATTACACTCAGAATGAAATAAAACGTCAGCAAACGAAAACATGACTTATGATCTTCGGTGACTAACTACATGGTAGTTAACATGGCTAACTTCAGAAACGCATGATTTTAACGCAGCACAAGGGCAAAAACCTTGCACTGCGCTAAAATTATAGTACAGGAACCTGAACAACATTACTGTACGAAGGGGTAACTCATTGTGAGGAACAGCATTGTTCGGTTGGACATAATGGCTACGGAGCAAGAGCAGGAGTTATTAAATATTGAGCGGCAATACTTTGCTTTTCTGGATGATGCGGTAAGCTTGGCAATATTTTTCACCCAATATTGCCTCGTTTTTTAGGCTGAAAGTGGTCAATACATTCAGCGTATTTGCGATATGGTGGAGACCGGAGGACAACGCCTTATAGTCAATATCAATGATCTTAGAAGAAAAAACCCTGAAAGGGCAACGAAGTAGCCAATCTTCTTGTCGTTTCTGTTAGCCTTGATTGTCTGTATCACCCAGCCTTCTTGTTAATGCGACGCAGGAAATCCCGTGCGCTGAGCGTGCTCTGAAGGGACTTCTTACGGCCAACCATCCGGATTACAGTGAAACGTACGAAAAGTTTAGCGTTGGTTTTGAGGGAAGGTAAATTGACGTCAACCGTCTCTCTGAAAAAAAAAACTAATTACATCTGTATAATTGACCAGCTTTGGACAACGACACCTTAACCCACGAACTCTGAAGTCGTGCTACATTGGCAACCTGGTTTGCTGTGAAGGAATCGTGACAAAAAGTTACTTTGAACTTCCACTTCCAACTTTTTAACGGGCTGTGTGTTTCAGCCTCACTCATTTATCCGAAAATTGTTAAAAGCGTTCATTATTGTCCAGAAACGAAGAGGACAACGGAAAAGAGGTACACGGACATAACTGCGTTTGACGCCCTTCCTACTGGCGCATTTTATCCGAAGGAGGTAATTTATCTTTTTCCCGAATTCGATCACCCGTTCCTTTTTCTTGAGGACGAAAATCAAAATCCATTAGAAACGGAATACGGCTTATGTAAATACAAGGATCATCAAAAGCTCTCTATGCAGGAACTGCCAGAAACTGCACCAACGGGTCAGTTACCGCGCTCTGTAGAAGTTATCGTTGATAGCGACTTAACGGATCGGTAGGTAACATCGTATGACAGTGCTATTAATAACAGCAGTTAGTCAGAATTGGATATTCAGGTCAATCACTTTGTCATTCGAACTGAAAAGCATAGATTAGCTCAGTTAGTATGTTATTTTATAATTAAATTATGTTTACGGTAAGTTCATTGAGTAATTGTGACAGATTTGTTACTTCTCTCGTTCCTTGAAAACTTGCTCACGTTCCGAAAGCTCCGTTTTGTATACTTTGACGGCATTGTTGCATTCTTTCAGCTTTTCCGTATTCTTATTAAAATGGTTGAGCAGAAGTATTCTACCTTTAAGGTGCTCGCCTGGAGATCGAATTCGAGCGGTGGGCGTTTATCGCTGTCTACCTAATAAGCAGTCTGGTTATACTTCGGGGCTATTCCGGTATTTTTATGCATGGAACCTTTTAAATTTGCTTTCAATTCCTTTCAAGCACCGTGCTTATTGCTAACAACGTGCAACTTCTGTCGAAGCAGGCCAGAATCGAAATATCCGCTGAGGATCTTCAGTCCATTCGTAGCTTTGTGAGAATGAAAGATGTAGTATTTCGTTAAACGCGTTTGAAGATGGTTTTATTTCGTATTAATTTCAGCAAGTCATCAGTATTCTGACGCGTTCTTTGGCTCCTTCCATCTGTGGTCACGAGGAAGTGAAGAAGGCTATCTTGTGCCTGCTGATAGGAGGAACGGAGAAAAAGTTACCAAATGGTACCCGTTTGCGGGGCGACATTAATGTGCTTTTAGTTGGAGATCCTTCAGTTGCGAAATCGCAAATACTCAGGTACTCGTTTTGTTTCACGGTTTGTACGTTGCTTCCACTCTGATTTTAAGATACGTATTAAACATTGCTCCAAGAGCTATAGCAACCACTGGTCGCGGTTCCACTGGTGTAGGACTCACCGCTGCCGTCACAACAGATCATGAAACTGGTGAAAGACAGCTCGAAGCCGGCGCCATGGTTTTGGGCGACCGTGGAGTAGTATGCATAGACGAATTTGATAAGGTGATTTGTTAGTGTTTTGTATAAGCTTTGGATTTTCTCCCTCAACACAATACACAGGCGTCACTCAAAGTCTTCTTCACGTTCCCATGAACTCTTGGGCGCCTTACCGTCTGATAAGTAGTCGATCTTATGAAACTTGGTGGGTAACCGTTTTGTATGATGATTGGTCGCAGATGTCAATTGCTGAGTCCACCATGTCCTGTATGAATGCTGTCAACATGGAGTTGGGTCGGCGGGACAGGAATGCCTTCTGGCGTTAATTGTCAACACCTTCGCTTTGTCCTGTTCGTGGCTGTCATAATTATAATACCCAGGAAGGGAAATAATCTGCCACTTTCCACTTCAGTGAATACGATTAATGTTAATATTTTGCCAGGGACCGTGGTATTCAAGACTTTTAGGAAAGGAACTTCTTTTTGCCACTTGCAGTGACCATAAAGCCATTATCCACATATCTTTTGAAAATCTGGGCAGCTAAATCCTTAACCATCCTGTCAACAAGCTTCCTGTCAAGGATTTCCATGAAGACCTGAGTTTGGAAGGAAGATACAGGGCTAACAAGAAAACACATGCCGAAGAGGGGATGCAGTTAATCTTGAAAGCTGTGTTAATATTAACAGAATTTGAATCTTCGAAAGAAACGGGTTGCCTCCGTAAAAGGAAGTAAAAGTTTATCAATTAGGCAGTTGCTTCTGATACAGTATTTATGTTTTAAGATGTCTGACATCGACCGTACTGCTGTTCATGAAGTGATGGAACAAGGAAGAACTACCATAACTAAAGCTGGCATTCAAGCAACGCTAAATGCTCGCTGCTCAGTTCTTGCCGCTGCTAATCCGATTTCTGGAAGGGTACAACGGTTTTATATTGTCTAATCTTGTTGTTGTTACTTGTAGTACGACGATGAGAAAAGCCCCATGGAAAATCTAGGCATGCAAGACGCTCTTCTGAGCCGTTTTGACCTGATTTTTGTACTAATGGATGAGGTAAGGATTTTTAAAAAGCGAATCTTGCATAAGCAAATTTTACTGCCATATTTCTAGCACGATGGCGAGCGTGACGCCCAGATTGCATCTCACGTTATTAATCTTCACTGTTACCGTGCACCTGGCGAGCCAGCCGGCGGCACTTTGTCCCTATCCCAACCTTTTCATGCATATACAACTGAAAACATAGAAACTGAACAGAACGAAGAAACGGAAGAATACTCGATTTACGAGAAGAATACTGGTTGGTTACCGCATGGTGAACGGTACGTATGAGTGACACATTTCTGTTCCTAAGTGAAATTTCACTCAGTGAAAAAATACTCACGACGGACTTTTTACGCAAATTCATTTCTTACGCTAAGAAGGTGAATCCAGTTCTCACCTCTCAGGCTTGTGAGTACATCTCTGAGAAGTACGCCGATTTGCGTGCTTTTGAAGAAACACAGTCGGACAAGGAACGGGTATGTTTGGGTTCAAATGTTTGAAACTTCTGAACGTTGTTGTAGACAATGCCGATGACTGCGAGAATGTTGGAAACTCTTATCCGACTTTCTACCGCATTCGCGAAAATCCGCTTTGCTAAGCGAGTTACCGTAACCGATGCCGAAAAGGCCTATTCAATGTTGAGTTATGCTATCTTCAAGAAGGTAGCTGTGTTTCGGCGTCAGTCCCATGAGCTCATTTCGATTGTGTAGAAACCGGCGGACCGCACAGATGCTGGAAGGCGTAAACGGCGCAGCACGCAGCCGTCTCAAGATGACAGTGTTGATTCGCCCATGAAGAAGAAGAGAAAGTAGGTTGGCCATTCGAAACTCACATTTTATGAATGTTCTTTGAAATGACCAAGAAAATATGTGCAATAATCTCTGAGCGTAACGAACCGTTGCATGGCTGTTAGGTAGAATATCTCGTTTCCACAATTGCTAGGAATCATCAAGGAAGCAACTGATGTCTTTAAAGCAGTTTTTAAATTATACTATGGCAGTTGAATGCAGACCCTTACGAGCTGATTCGTAGCGTCACTGGTTTGGATCAGCTGTTCTGATTGTTGTGCCGAGTTTGGGTAGACACATCACATAATAAGCAACAGTACAGATAGTCCATTGGCAAAAAGGGGAATGCGAAGTTTGCGGCGAAACTAGCACGTTCAGCCTTTATACTTTCTGTGTATATGATAGAGCTGCTTGGCATTGATCATGCAGCAATGTACTTGGTTCCACAAATTCTTATGTTATGCGAAGGTCTTTTATTGTCTGTAAGGGAAGATGTCACTCACGGTACAGTATACTGGGTTCCAAGCCGGTTTAGCACTGGAAGTAATCTTTAGTGACTGCAGGAGGTCGTTCTTCTGTCCGTTCAGCGGTTCAGCGAACTGGTTACTTTGTTTCTTCCAGTTGCTGTTCAATCTTTAATCGCAACTACATTGCATACTACTAATAGGTGTCCGCACCGTTACTTTGCTTAAACGTTAATGTTCTGTGCATTAAAGTCACAGTGGTTACCCTCGCGCCGATGGGTGTTTGTAAGTAGTTCCAAAGGTGCGAATTGAATAAAATATTTGGCATTGCTTTGTATCAACGGGTAGTATGACTCATCCTCAGCACATTTCTTCATTTTCGCTCAAGTTTTGGTGATCAGTCTTGTTCGAGTAACTTTTCCTTATTTGACAAGGTCTCGCGTAAAAGTTTTCATTTATGCGTTGTCACTGAAGTCTGGTTGGCCTGTCATCTGTTCCTGAGAAGCTTCCACCAAACAAAGATTACCCATACGGGTGGGCCACACTAGCTTAAATTAAAGTGAAAGATCTGAAATGTTGTTGCGAAAATCATAATGCTTTAGGCAAGTCAGCAGGCTTTGATGATTAAGCTCTTGGCAGGACTGCAGCATTGTACGGCAGGTTTTGCGAACTTTCGGCACATGCTTCGTGTTGAAAAGTTCAACACGTTGGAGACATTTATACAGCAGATCTGTTCCGAAACTTTCGAATGTTTCGTGTTATATGACTTTACTACTGCAGTGGTCCATAATGTGTTCGGCTTTCTTTGTATTACGGCGTAGCATTAACGAAAATCGAAGTGTTTCAATGAAACAGATGAAAAGTGATTTTAACACCCGTTACGATGGAACGCGCAATCTTATTGATCTATGTCATAATTCCACAATCCTTTTCGCGCCAGCGTCCGCAGATGTTACAAGCGCTGATTGGTCGCGGGAGATCCAATGTCGGTCCCACGAGGTCGGTTGGAGAGCCCAAAGCGCTCATTCGATTACGAGTATTTCAGGACCCATTGGCCTTTTGACACCAACTAACGGCCATCCGACCGCGGCCAAACATTTACGGCTTCCGAAGCGATGGAAAAATGCACTTGATTTAAAAAGTCTATAATGTGCATTATCCATTGCTGAATGGCCTTTTTCCTAGCTGTTATAACTACGGAAAGCAATGAGACTTTTTCTCAGCATAACAACTTTTACTCTAGGAAGCCTAGAACGGGTGAACCGAAAAATGTATTTGACTTCGAATCTTCGGACGACGAATGTAAGCATTCTTGCTGGCTTTCTCATATTAGCATGGCGAATACTTTTCCCAGATATGCCAAGCCTCAGATCTTCGCTTCGCAGGATAAAAGGAAGGACATCGACTGTCGGTGGTGATTCAACGGTAGCGGAGGAGGAGGAAGAGGAGGACACGGTTTCTCCAGCCATATCATATGACAGGTGCAAACCCTTTGCCTAGCTACGTCGTTAGCGGACTATTAATTTATTCAATCTTTTAGGTTCACAGTGTTTAGGCGGCAAGTGCGCAGTGTTTTTAATCTCAAACGTGCCACTTCACTGTCCATTGAAGAATTCATTTCTGCTCTTCAGGAGGGAGCTGGTGTGTCCAGTTTCTCTGAAGGGGAAATAAGGGCTGGCTTGGAAAAGATGGAAGACGAAAATGCGATAATGGTTGCGGAAAATACCATTCTGTTAGTTTGATCATTTCTTAATCAGAATTTCATAAGTAAAATGCTTATTATTATTCATCGTCGAAAACAGTACTTACCAATTTAAAAAGAGAATAAAGCGCATGGGATTTTAAGGTTCTTTTGTCTCTCGCAAGCTTCTGGTGAGGTCTTTGAGCTCTGTACTGATGCTGTCCAGTTGGTTGAACCTGAAACAGGTATATCCACTGATCTGTTTTTTTCTTTGACAATCTGCATCTAACTTGTCCCGTTGCCGTTGCTTTGTTTGATCGATTTGATTTTTTAGGCTCATTGCTTGACGCTCCGCGTTTTCCAGCTGCCCTTTCATTTTCTTTATGATCGTTTCTTTAGTAGCAATCTGCGTGTCCGTAGTGGACTATGAGAAAGCTGAAGTTGGTTGCATTCTCACCACTAATTTTTGTTCTTCCATTGATCTTTCAAAGGTGAGAATCTCCTCTCTCAAGCGCTTGTTGTCTTCACCCAGTTTGCGGCTGGTCACTTCCGCAGCTTCTAACTGTTGACAAATTTTATCTTCTGCTTCAGTCATAGTCAATTGTGCTGCTTCAAGATCCGCTATCTAAATATTTCCTCAGCTAACTGGCGTGCGTCTTTGTCCTACCTTCATTAATTTCAGAAGAACAGTGGACGTATCTTATCAGGTACAATTAGGTTTCAACGTTTAATTCGAAGTATTCTGGACTGTTTTATTTAATGTACAAAAATTTGTTCACAGTGCCATATTACTAATAATGCAAGGTGCTTTGGTACAGAAACGTAAGTGACACATGTTTCTTCGCAAAGTGAACTGTAGATATTTAGACGTTCGAAAAGTAGTGGAACTAGGAAGAGTATATTGTTTGACGCAAACCTTTTCTGTTAAATCGATTCTACGCAATTTGTGTTAATATAATAAACGATAATCTTAGGCGTTATTTCCAATTTTTTCTTTTTAAAATAATTCTTTGGAAAACTGCGCCGATTCCTACATTTTATGGAATATGCTTCAAGAAAGCGTTAAGTCCAGAACTGCCTTGCAAACGACAGCTCAGGTTTCCCTCCTATAATGAAAGTGCGTAGAGTAGGGCATAAAGTGATTATTCATTCAGAAGTAGCGTTTATGGAGCAAACTTGTTCGCTAGCACAGAAGAATTTTCTTTCACGGTTCCCAGAGCTTCCAGGATTTGCTTCGTCCCGTTGTGAGCTAATCAAAGCGCAAGGTTTTAGATCATGACTTAAGTATTCCAAAATTTGTAAAAATCCGAAATCCATAACATTTCCAGTCCCAAGTATTACGGGTAAGCGAACATCCATCTGTACCATCTTTACAAAGGCAGTGTGATGATTCTTCTGAACAAACCTACGTGTACTTCAAAGACATCTCTACTGCTATCCGGCAAAATCTGTAAACCTTTAAGATCAGATCCAATGAAGAACGCAGAGAAGTCTCTCGCATCCTTACTCACTAAATAACGGATAGGTGAGGTGCACAGTTCTCACATATTCTTCAGTATATTCATTTCATCTGCAATGCCGGATGTCCTGAATTGTGTGGCCTCCCTAAGACTCACAAGATGGGAATTTCGTTTAGACTGATGCTAACGTGCTTAAATAGCGAAACTAGCTGTTCAAGGAATAGTTTCTTCTTTTCAAGCTTTCAGTCAGTCTTTTCCTATACTATACTGCAGTAACAAATGAAAGGGAACTACTGTCGAAGAGGACAAATAAAAAACTTCCTTGTTTTGATGCACTTGTTCTTAGATTCGCGCATAGATTAGAACGTGTAGCTTAGGATGAACCAACACATACAAATAGGTGTCTCCATTCACTGTTACCGTTCTGTTATTACAGGGATTGTTGACATACAATATGGAGGATCAAAAAGTGGGATTTACGACGCCGCATTTCATGAAAGAGACGAGGCTTATAAAATTAACATTAAGCAATAACGCCGGACCTCCTGTGAGACCACCCTCTTCCATAATATTAATACTAATACGATGTAATGTAAGTATACTGAAGCGTAGGCATAAAAAATAGCTTAGCCACGACAGCGATTCGTATTCTATTGCAGGGCTATATGTGAAAGGTCGAACGTTTACCGATTTCTGAGTTTTTTCTTCAACAGCACCGGGCCCTTACGGTCTATATTATCAGGAACGAAAGTATCAAGGTACCATTTTACAAAGGCCGGTATGATTTATGAAATTATCTGCATAGGTGAACTAGGCAACGTTTTATTTCTCAAGCGCTCAACTCAATGAAACTCAATGTAGACAAAGAGGCCAACCGCAAGCAGTGGATCAAAGTTTATTGTAGAATAAGGTTTCACGACAGATGGAATATTTGAACAACGCTACATTTGAACTCGCGGTCTGCTTATGCTTCTACCTGTGAGAAGTACGGACCAAAATGCAAGATTACATGCACACAATGCTACAAGGTAAATGTAGGTGGCAGTCAGTGTCTGGGCTAAACACTGTTTTGCCAGAAAATCGCCTGGCAAGCCTATGGAAGTTCGAGAAAGCCGTGAGATTGCTATACTATCCATATATGTTGAGGAGCTGCAGAACAAGCGAGCGATGGAGAAGAACTAGTAGATTATCCTTGCAGTTAAAAGCAATGCACGGGATGTTTCGTAGTACAGCGGTTAGTTTTACTCCTCTTTTGAGCAGTTTAAAAAAGACCACGGAAATTACACTTAAAGCCTCAGCGGTCATTGAAGTCATCATACATTCCACTCAACGCTTGTACCGCCTGCAATCGAAGCTATTTTGTCATGTGACCCAGTTTCACGTTCAAAAAGTCAAAGAGGTCAAAGTGGCCCCCTACGTCATGCGTATTCCTTCAGCTAACAGAAGCAAGGGTGTTGAGGTCGGTAAAATGTTGAACAATTTGATTGATTGATCACCAATCAGTCTCCGTTACCTACTAACCTTGACGACGAAAAATACACTGATTTTGAAGGCTACGTTATGTTATATTATCAACAATACTATTGCTTCCTGCCCATGCATCAGATGTTCGCTCATGAATTAGCGACACTGTTCACTATCAATAGGAAAAACAGTTGCAAATGTGCAGCGGGGGGGGGCAGAAGTTACTGTATGTTTTATTGTGGCTCCGCAGGATGTTTCGTTGGAATTTCGATATACGGTATTTTAATTTCAGAAGGAGTAAAATTAATAAATAATGCGAAAAACAGATTAACGAACCTCCATTCCCGCGCAGTTGACTTACAGAAGGTAACTCTGCCAACCCATCAACAGGCGAATAATAGTGAAGATAATATGAACAACAATATAAAAGTTCTTGAGGAAAATTGACCGTGCTAACAATAACGTTTGCTCGTTTTTTCGTTCAGAAAATTATGCAAACTGTTTTGGCTCTAACAATAAAGCCTCGTCAGACAGCAATGGCCTGTTTGAGTAGTCGGCGCGGTTCATCAGTGTTTATATTGAATTGTGTCATAACCTCAGAGAGAACGTTCAGCGCCGTAAGTCTTTCGGGAAAAGTATTCTAAGAAACAACATTCTGTTTTACTGAGTTACCTGTTCTTGCAAATTTGCACTTTTCAACTTTTCTTGCTTCAATTGCTTCTGTTGTTCCAGCAATTCAAGCCGAAGAAGTCGCTCATTTTCTTGTATTCTTACCATTTCAGACAGTGAAGCGAGTATCCCTGCGGAGTTGGCGTCCTTATAACAATTAATTGATAGAAGCTGAAGGGTAAAACCTCAAAATAACCTGATTTGTTTCCGCAATTGTCTTGGAAAGCCGCATTTGCAACTGCGCGTTTTCTTCAATCAACCAAGCATTCTCCTCCGTTACCTAAAGGTACTTATTACTATTGCAGTGACTGCAAGCGAGAGGCGACAGTCGTTTTCACCCGCTCAGCAACAGCATGCTCTCTTTTCACTTGTAACTCCAACTCAAGCAGGCGCTTGTTCAGCTCATTTAATTTTTCTACATCCTCCTGATGCTTTCGACTTTCTTCGGCTGCAAGTCGTTCAAGCTGCTGTAAATGGTTGGTCAGGCGCTCTACGTCGCTCTGTCGGTTTTTGTGCTTTTTGCATAGCGTCTCAGTTTCGAACTTTACCTTCTCATTCAACTACAAAACTCCTATTCTTTTGGACGAGCTGTTCGCATGGCTACCTCTCTCCGCAGAAGATCGACGGTGCGTAAGGCTTGCGCCAGTTGACGCTTGCTGTCTGCATGCGCTGTTCTCAGTCGAACTAGTTCTGCCTCACGGCTTGTTATCTCTGGTTGACAGTCGTCCAACTCTTTACGTAAATGGATGATCTCTTCATTCAAGGTTCTTTTGCAGGCTTCGTTCACTTCTGCAAAGTATGCATAATTGGGAAACTTTCTTCCTATTCGTTCTAAGAAGCTGCGTTATGAAAGTCGTTATTTTAGCAGCTGTTTCAAGCATAGTGTCTACATCGATCATGAAAGTATCAATTATTAACATTTTGACATAAATAACGTAGCACTGGTCTTCAAGCAAAGGTGGTTTAACTCTTCTGCTCACCTTTCATCTTTGCGAGTTCAGTTTTGAGATCAAGGTTTTCCGCTTTAAGTTGATCATATTGATTACTTTCAGTAAATACCTGAAAGTCAATACTTGAGGACAGTAGCAATGGATTGAACCAAAAGTAAAAGTGCCATAGATCATTGGTGAAAGCAAAACACTGAGAGATTAAAGACATCATTTTCGAATGAATGTCTCACTGCGTAATGTTAATAAGTTGCGTAATGGACGATTGTCATTACCTTCCAACCCATACAAAAGAATGAAGAAGCAAGAGAATAAAGAAAAAACATATGAAAGAAAGGAAAATTAAAGAGGACCATATGTACATGGGAAAGATGAAGACTGCAAGAATACAGAAGGAGAGAAAATATTAAAAAAGAATGGAGAAGAAAGTGAAACAGAAGAATATAAGAATTTTCAGATGATAGCTGCAAGAAGGAGAAAGAAAGGAAGAATGGAGGAAAAGATAAAAATAATAAACAAAACAAGAATACAAGAACTTCAGCACTTACAGGAAGAAGAAGGATGAAACGAAGAAGGAGGAATGAAGGCAGAATAAGAAAGACAATACGTACAAAGAAAAAGGGAGACCGAAGAAAAAGTAAAACCAGAACCAACAGAGAAAAAACGAAGAACGAAACCCTTTAAACATCAGAACTACTTCAAACCATGACACGGAAACACTACTGAAACCCATTTTGACTGCAATTTATCTCGACCTGTCATGCTAAAGACGAACTGACTTTGACTTTTTACCGCTTTGGTTTATTTCAACAAAAAGGACACCGTAATCTGCTATAATGAATGATTACCATAATTAATGTAGACCTCTTACTCTGATCTGTTTTCCTTAATATTTTTTGCTTGCTGTGGCAGGTTTAGAAATGGCGATGTTCTCCGTAGATTGCCAAACAAAAGGCACCATATGATTCCAAAGCTACACTTAAACACTGCAATTCTAACACCTCTTTACTAGACCGATTCTATCAGTTAATATTATTTGGATATCTATGAATTCTTACGGAATTCTCCGTTGTAGAGTATTATTGAAAGAAATCCGAAGCTTTCAGGACTCAAATGGTCCCATCATCAGCGGAACCAAATTAATTGATTCCACTGATGATGGGACCAGTTCGATGCCGAAAGACGAGAAAGCCTGTGTTCAAAAACATTATTTGGATGTTACTGTAGGTTAGAAGATCCTTGTTTCAAGATCCACATTTTCCCTATCTTTGTCTGAAGGAAGTCTATTTGTCGACTAGTGGGTGCTTTGTAACTGGTCGTATTGCTTTGTTGTGTTTTACGGTTTACGCTCATTTTGCTGCCCTCAGTTTTTGTAATTATAGCATAGTGTCAGAGTACAATGTTACTTGAGTTCAGAACTTTTGGAATAAACCTGTTCTGACAGCTCTTAGCTGAAGTAAAGTTGTACACTGTCGTTTTGCTGATAACTGCTCATCCATTCGCCGGTGTAAGGTATTAGTTTCATTTATTTAAGGGCACAGAAGATAACCGAACCCATACTACCCAAGTATAGCAATGAAATAAAACATAAAATAAAACTAACGCGTGAATTTGGGAGACCATTTTCAGCCTTAAACATACTTTCTCATTGAAAATCATTCATTTCTTATCTGTACTTGAATTCAATCAGCGTGAAACTTTTGTAGCTTCTGCTACGGTTCTTGTTTCGCGTGACACAGTGCCCTCAATCTTATTCTGAACATTGTAGTAATTAACATTCCTAATCTTGAACAGGTTTGTCGACGAACCTTCATGAAAAAAGACCTTTAACATGCAGTAGCATATTCCATTCAGTGTATCCTTTTGTAGAGCGTGATTCATATCCTGAAAAGTTCGATCGCATTTGAATGCTCAGCAAGCAGTTGCAGTCCTAGCTGAAATAAGCAAGTTGTAACATCTCCATTTCCTTAAAGCCAGAATTATTAATAATACTGGGTAGTGCGATACTAAATAATGTAATAAAAGGTAAGGACCCCTTAAGGTAAGGTAAGGACCTTAAGATATTTCACTCTTCAGAGTAGTTTAATATTAACATTACGGTATAGAAAGACCTTCAATATCGGTGACGAATGCAAAGTATCGAAGTAATAATAGTGACCGCAGCTTGCCAAAGCCGGGCTCTTTCTTTGATCATATGCATGGCATGCATACCGAATGAGACTCGAAGGCATCAAGTTAATGCATTACCGTTGCATTCGAATCTACACTTAAACAGTAAATTGACGGATAGGTTACGTGGAAAGATTTATTATCACTACCACGATTATGGGTAGGGTTCACACAGCACGTTTGATTTTGCGTCTAACTTCTAATCTGTTAACATTTATCCATATGAATTTGAATTTTTGGTTAAAAGCGCAGTAAACATTAAATATTCAAGTTTCGAAGAATCATCAGGACACTAGATTAAAAGCGTGGGAGTTTTGCAAGAAAACTTCGTGATTTGTTCAAGTACGTATTCTTCATGCTCGCGGCACTTTAAGTGTAAAGTTGGGTTGAGCAAACGACAATCCTGTCGCCACGATTGTCACGCAGTCTAGTTTGAATTGTTTTGCTAACTAAGCAGCACATGTGCATTTTAGTCGCCTTTCCCCACCAAAGGGTGCATACCAAAATGTGACAAGCCCATTTTGTTTCGTTGCATGTCGAAGGGAATAAAAGCCATCTCGTTCTCGTGGTGCCACAATTAGAGGCGGAAAATATTTTAAGAAACGATTCTTAAAATGATAATATGACATTTTTAATATTTTAAAATGTCAACCCCAAAATTCAATGACTCTTACGCTGACGATGGGACCAGACGAGTCCCGAAAGCACCGTTATCATGTTATTTTCATCAATAAAAAGCTGCTTTCTTTTGCTAACATTGGCAAAACAAAAAGCAGGGTTAACCCTGCTTTCCTCACTGCAAGAAACGTCCCTATTAGCAACCACACTTTCAATGAACTATTCCAAATACTAATATTAACAGGGAGAACAGGAATTCGGTCATATAACCATTATCATGAAATAAGCTTCTCATACCAGTCAGCTTCGATGAGTTTAAAGAACTCCACCTTAAATGGTGCCGCTTTTGATTTCCTACTTTCTTTTTCTTAAATTCTGGATCTGATAGCAAAATGGCCATTTTAAGTAAGCTGCATGGAGTTAAGAAATTTTCTTTTTTCATTCTCTGGTACGGGCAGGTAAACTATTGCTTGTGAACGATACAGAGCTCTCTGGCCATCCGCCCAGGACGGGTTACGGTCAAAACCGAAAGATTCGGAAGAACAGTAAAAGGTATTTTGTTCCGTAACAACGGGGTACTACCGTAAAATAAAGATATGCATATCCACGAAGTACTACCATCCCGTTACCAAGAGCTTTAAAGGCTCAGGGAATTGTATTTGTCAGAATGGGTGTGTTGAGCCTCACTTGTTTAAGACATATATGCAGCTTTTTCCAGTTAAAACGCTGTGCGCATTACTTCAATCAAAGGTGCTTTCAGAGAACACACCATCCATCAGCGGTGTACAAGTATTGCGCTTGATGCCGGATTCGTTCTCTTGCGCACTGCTGACGGATTGCGTAAGGGTTGCAAACTCTGTTGATTGAAGTAATGCGTTTATTGATTTAACGGCAAAATCGTGCACATATGAGTAGCGTAAAAAACAGGCTGATATTTCACGTATAATAACTAATAATTTGAATAGGAAGAAGCAAGAGCACACTTTCAGCCGTTACATATGTTCAGAGCAGGAAGGAGGTCTTTCAGAAGGAGCATATGAGCTTAACTGAATGTGACATTATTCTAGACCTTTAAAGTAGGTGGCCTCTGTTGCAGGAGCTGTGCCTCAAAGGTCGTTACTGTTGCGGAAAGAAATTTCAAGAATTAAGAACTGATTAACGGGTGAACATCATTTACCTGTTGGTTTTCAACACTGTTCTGTTGTGGGGATGAGGCGGAACGTTTACCATTCAGCTCTATCTTTCTAAATTTTATTTGGCTTTAGTGAAAGTCAATCTTATTTGTCACTTACAGAAAAGAGTTCTGCAGCTCCAGTATACGAATCTGTTGTTCCAAAGTATGAATATACTTCGCCTCAATATCGTCTGCCGAAAAATCACGAAATTTCCTGCGCAGTGCCCATCGATAGTTATTGGCATTTAAACATTTCTTGAGCATACTTTTTGTGAGAAATGGTTCCTGAACCTTTCGTCAGAGTCAAACATTCTTTTCCTTTTGTTCTGTCCGCTTGTGCACTATTCAGGCGGTGCATTACTGCGTGCCATTCGACTTACAAACGGCAGAGCTTTGGTTGTTGCCATAGAAACGGCGAAAGTAATAGCGGTTTCTACGCAGAACGGTTCAGAGAATTAGACTAGCTATCTTAAATGTGTTCATAACCTTTCGTCGCTCCCAAGACAACTGCTCAAAGCGCAACCACCTTCGCTCCAGCAGTGACTCGGTAGAATGAAATAGCCGACGTGTGGACGGTTGCGTACATACAGCCAGCAGGCAATAGCAAGAACTGTGTCGATCTCTTCGCTTGACTGGACTTGCACAATATTTGGCAAACAGCTTACGTCCCTTTTAGGGGTGCGCTAAAACTTGAGCGAAATGGGAGCATTCGCCAGTGTCAACTCAATTGGTGTATTTTCGATTTGACGCTCCCTCCATACTCATGGTATGTCAAATTAGGTAAAAGTTTGTACTAATTTTATTGGCATTCTTTTTTCAACGGCCGTCTTATCCCACCGTTACGATCGAGGAGAGCCTCACACAAAGGAACTGCTTCTCGTAACAGTGAAAAAGTCAGAATAAAACTTCCGGCAGGGTTACTTCTTAAAGGAATGGATGCGTTAAAAGCTCAGCAACCTTTATTCTTCGGGAGAACACGGAACGCGTCAGAAATTCGCTCTTTGAAAAGTTCCCTGTATTTTAAAGAGTTAAATGTGCAATAGAATTCCGTTACAAAATGCTCTAAACTGAGCTTGACTGAATGTCCTCAGGCAAATAATTAAATTTCATCTATGGTTACTCTTGAACGGACAAGACACTGAGATGAAGAATGTCTATACGCTCCCCTAGCAGCACCGGAGGACGGACGAGTCACTTAACACAACTGGGTCATTGCAGTTTGTCATCTTCAATAACTTTATAGGCAGCATAAGTTGGCGTCATGTTAGGCAGCCATTTTATTCTGCAAGGTCAAAGAACATTCGCCTGTCCATCGAGAAGAATTCGAACGTAAAGAAAATTGATTCTACCTGGCGACAACTGTGCGTGGTCGCCTGTGATGGTGATAAGACAGGCTGTCCGCGAACATGGTTGAAGTTTATTTTGTTAGCGTGAAAAGCACTGGCAAGACGAGCAGAGCATGAAAAAGCCCCAAGGCTACCACTAGAACAATGGTCCGAAAGAATACAGTGGCTACGTTTGACGGGACGAAAACCAGCGACAGCATAGCCAATAGCGTGCACATGCCACCTTCAATTAATGGCCAACCTGCCAGATCAAAGAGGAGAAGCATTTTAGGCTTTGTCTGCTTCACAGGGCAACGGTAGTAGTGGTACGCCATGTGAATAGTAAAGTCGACAGTTAAGCCTATGCTCATCAAGATTGAAATAACCGTAGTTGGGTCCATGTCCAATCCCCATAGGGTTAATAAGCCAATGACTCCCACGTCCATGGAGAACAGACTCCACAGAACCCAGAATAGAAGATCACTCTTGCGGATGAAAACGGCACAGACTAGAAACATGCAGCAGAAGGCGACTCCTACCTCTTGCAAAGTGGTAGTTTTCAGTGATAGCACCTGATCTGCAATGAAGTTGTACTCGTCGTAAACAACTGGCTGGAGCTCCTCGTATTTGGCAGAAATGCTTCGCCATTGAGAAACCATATCTGCCCGCAATACCCATTCGTTAACCCGGAAACCCGTAGTGAAGTAAAACTGCCGAACGGGCTTATCGGCTTCTTCGTCAATACGCAAATGAGAACGCCAATGAGCCTTGCTAGATAGTTTCAAAAAGTCATACAAATACTCATAAAATTCTTCATCTTCAGCCCCTAGGTGCTCCAAGTGGGTGCTGAAGTCATCGAGCCACAAAGTCGTAGAGTCTGATCCTACTGCATGCGTTGACGATTCCAGTTCAGCCACAAAGTTGCGAAAACGTAGCGTTTGGGTTCGATTGCGGAAGTCAGGGGCATTTAATATATATACGTAGGCGACGAAGCCTTGAGGATAGACGAAATTTTCCGCCAGCCAAACGTAGCGATTTAAAGGTGAATCAGCGACCAAAAGGTGACCCGGCGTTAGATTGATGCGAATCTTGCACGTACCGTAGAAGGAAATACCGAGATAGAGCGCGTAAATGGCCATGGCTATCCAGCGACTTCCGGGAGTCGTCCAGAATGCCTTGTACAATAGCTTTAGCATCCGCTGTCCTGGATTCACTCTCTGCAGGTTGGAACCAGCCGAAGTTGGTTGCACATCCCCCTCTGAAGCTAGAACAACTTTAGGCCATAGCAAAGAAGACTTGGAGGCTGGCCTTATCCAGTACCAGAGACAGTGTCTACCAGCAGCTTCGCGTCTTCCGCCTAACACTGTAATGGCACAAAAGAATGTCAGCTGAAATATGTAATCGAACAGGATGGCGGCCACGGTGAACAAGCAAAAGGAAGATATAGCTGGGGTCGAGCTGAAGGTGCCAATTACGAAAGAGAAGATGTCTGTCGTCACCGTTATAGTAATAGCTGCGCCAGCTTCCTTCAAAGTCAAGCCGAGGCGCCGTTCCGGGCTTAGGGATGGATTCGTTTGCTGCCATGCAGCAAGCAATATAAACGTATCGTCTACTGCCAAGGCGAGGGTAATGAATGGCACTACCGTGACCGTATTGTTGAAAGGTATATTGAGCAATGACATGAATCCAAACGCAGCACCTATTGCAAGCAAGCTGTTCGCTAGTCCCATGAGCCCTTCCACTGGCTTTGAGGTAACCGGGTCAGCTGTATATAGCACAGAGAGAAGCAAAGCGGTTAGTAAAGCAATGCTAATGGGAAAGTAAGGAAGCGCGTACATGGTCGTTCGGGATATCTCACTTTTCAGTATGTCAGAGCTAAATGAATTGAACTGCAAGCCTGTGCTTTCTAGGCTGCTCAGGTAGTGTCGCAGCGCTTTTTCAAAGGTCTTAATAATGGTAGCGTCATTAAAAGTTGGGTAGTTGTACATGAGATGGATAAGTTTCACCTCCTTGATGCGACCGTTGTGAACGGCTACTCCGCCAAACAAGCCACCAAGATAGATCTTGTTTCCAAATATATTTGCCACGGGATAAGTGAGGTTCACCTCCTTGTTATTTCGAAGCTTCGGATCAAAGTAGGCGTCTATTATCAGTCCTAATGCGTGGTTACTCTGGCGACATAGGACAGACTTTGAGCAGATCTCACGATCAAAGGAAACATTTGTTCCGTGAATATTTAGCGTAAGGTTTTTTAAAACGTAATCATTTATACGATCTATGGCAGTTGTATAATTGTACTGCATAAGGTTGCCATTGTCGTTTAAGGCAACCCCGATGAAGAATGCTTCGCTGGCAGAATCATTGCCAGCCGTCGAGAAACGGCTATGTAATTGATGCTCCTTCAGCGACAAGGATCCTGGCGGCGTGTACAACTCACGCATGTCATCCACAACGTGCATATTGGTAGTGCCAAATACAATTAAAAAGGTGAACACTATTGGACCCAAAACGAAGGGAGTAGGATGTCGTCCTACGAATTCACCGTACCTCTGGAAAGCATTTTCCAGAACATCAGCAAGACCGTTATCAGTGGAAGAAAGCCAGAAAAGCGATGACCAAATGCTATGCCTCTTTGACATGGGCTTTTCTAATACCACGTCCTGGCGAGAATAATGTTCAGGTCTCCTGCGCTTACCAGCGTTGGAAAGAAGAACATAACAAACAGCGCCCTTGAGAAATCAAGCAGGCATATAGAGTTATTGAACGTTCGCCGAAGTGGAGAACAAAAGGACATTCAGAGGGGGCTGGCCGATAAGACCAAACCACGGGAGCCGTAATGCTTAGAGCGCGTGAGTGTCGCTGCTATATAATTTGGGGCAAACTTATGTAGGCTGCCGTCGCCAGAAACTAGAAATGGCCCGGATACTTGTTACAAAGTGAACAATGCGCTGGCAGTAGTAAACATTAGGCAAAATTGAAAATTCTTTGTAATTTAACTCCCTTGTTAATAATATTACTGGTAGCTGCAGTAAAGCCGATATGATCTCCTCTTCTGTATGGCTGAGGGCGGAGGATCTGATAGCACATGCCTGCACCTGCTCCATGAAATGACGTTGAGATAGTAATGCCGTTGGCGAAACACTCGCTCTGAGGAAGTAAAAGACTACCCATTGTATGACAAATGTTCACCGTTACGACTACCGAGTTGCTAGTTTCCTTGCGGGAGTTTGCTACTCAAAAGAGACAATAGTGAAGTCTTATCGCTTTCCAGACGCCTTTCAATCTTCAAACGCCTGTGGGAAATCATCATTCATGCTTTTATTGGTTTCTGCCGCTGCCCTGGTTGTACTACTAAAATACATGCTTAAATGAAGAACAGCATTCATATACGCATTTGGATGCTGTTCGCACGTTTCAAGACAGTTGTGTCTAAATTATGTCCTATCAAAGTGTTGACAATGTCCTTTAACCTTCAACGCAGCTTGTGGCTCAATGCGGATGTTACTCGTCACTTGGCCGCGCTCTAAACGCTATGTTTAAACTAGAACATCGGTTGCGCTGTATGATTAACTAGCGTGCAGTGCGGGCTGTGATTTTTAAGAATGAACAGGCTGGACCGTTATTCTTAATTACGAATCGCCTACAGCTGTCCTTAATCGTCTTGATACCGTTTAACTGCTACGCGCTTTGGTGGTTATGACCACCACCCATATCAGCAGGAACTTTCCTGTTGATGTGGGTAGTAAGAATCGCCTCAGCGTGTAACAGTTAAACAGATTCAAGACCACTGCAGCGCTATATGATAGAATGAAAAGTTATCCGGTAGGGTTGGCTAACATTTATAAATTGTATTAATACAATGAAGTGACGCGGCAGCACAGCCAAGACCAACTAACTTTGTGTATCAATATTGTAGCCTTTATTTACGGTAGTGCCTGTTTAGAAAACATAATTTTTAAGTGCAGGGTTTTCGGGTCTCAGCTTCAACCCGTCTTCAGCGATCACAACACGAGAGAATGACGAGGTGACCTCATCATTATCTCGTGTTAGGCTGAGGCTGTAAATGAAAGCCACTTTATAACGCACCATCAACCTGTTACGAAGAGTCCGTGTGACTATCACTCATGGCTTCAGTCTGTTTCTGTGTCCCCTCTTTATGCGCTTGCTTATCTCGCTCTTTCCCTATGCGCATCTTTCACCTTAGACATCGCTAAACCTGCCTCATATACCTGTAGCCCCTACTGTAGCCGCACACTTTCCGAAAGTTGATGTTGTGTAAATTTCAGATTCTTCGACGAACTCGATTACGTTATGTATTTTGATCTGAATATGAGCCTGATTATAACGGACAGTAGTTTGAGATCTCTATAAAAGCGCATTGAAAAAACATGAACATGCTGAACGCAAATATTTTTTACTCCAGAGTTTCAGTTCGAGTACTTTAGTCACGACTGACTCGTTTATTTGAGAAAAGGTGGCAGAACTTTCAGGATACCGTATTGAGCATTGTCATAGTAAACGTGAATGCAGCTAAGATCAGCGCATTTAAGAAGTTCACTGCAAACTCCAGGCGAATCTCGTGACATGCAAGGTACTTATTAGCACCTAAAGCGCGTTTTCAAAATGCATTTTCTTGAACACGTAAAATTCGAATGTAGTTAGTCAACTTTCTCTACCAAACGTTCATAACAACAAATTTTTTGTTGGTGTAAGTTTTATCTACAGATGCGATTGCGTCGACATTTCGTTACATTACTCACACAATACGCTCTTCGCAAGAAAGCTGTTGATGCATTAAACGGCACGAAATCATTAGCCCGTTTGTTTGTGACAAGTTACGGCGCGGGTTTCATGCACAATGAAATTGAGTTTTCGACATGCTGCACAGAGCGCAACCTGGATCTTTCAGTAACGCAAAGACTTTCGGTCTTATGGCACTCAGAAGTATTAAGTAGGAATTGTAAAACGGACGGTGATTTATGCAGCACGCAAGAGTAAATTATGCAACTTTTGCAGGGGTACCTGGTACGATGCCAGCAAATTGGTCCGCATATTGGGATACTGAGCAAGGAATAAGAATCGTTCTGGAAGCTAGCCGATTCTTTTTTCAATAGACCATGTATTCGACTGGACTACAGTTGTCCTGAAAGCTTCAAAATATAAAGTTAACCTTCTGTTGCTGCTTTACTGTGCGTGCGCTCTTTCAAGCCATAAGCACATATCAAGAGTCTACTGAAGCCATCTTTTCTCGTTCTGAAGGTTGGTCAACAGCTGGCGAAACCCTGCCTTTACGGAACGACGTTTTACGTAGAAGATTTGAAGTTTGGTGACGTCGACTGTTAGGGAAGGAAACATTTCCGCGATTGGAAATAGCATACTCAGCAAATTACCTATTTACTACTGAAAGCTAAGTTAGCCTAGAAGGGAAATTGGTTAAGCATTCTGGACGAGCGATTGTTGCGCAAGATGAATTTTTCAAAAACGTTAAGGTCCTGGTACTTTCAAAAAATGGCACTGAATGTATTAATATTTGCCTTAGAGCTAAGAGGAAGAGTTGGAAACTATTTCCGCAACTGACAGAAAGCAACGCATGAGATATAGCAACGCAGTTCCAGCGCATCTTGAACATATTCGAAAGGGACAGTGCGATCCAACTGATGAGCTAATTTCCCCACAAAAGCAATAATGCGACAAAAGATGGGCTTCATGCTTTTATCAGGAAAAGAAGTAAGATTTGACTATCCGATAAACATGCGGCGCAGACAGGAGATGACTTGGAAGGTATGAACCGAAAACTGAACTTGCGAGTTTCCAACGGATATGACCTGTTGAATGTCCTACTTCTCGTTTGGTCTACCTTAGCTTCTCTGTTGTTTTGTGCCTAACTCGTTTCCGTGACTAACTTTTACGATGATCCGTAAGGTCGTTTATTGCTTCTTCTGCTTGCTTCCCATTCAAAGTTAAATGATTCCATGGTTGATGCTTGTACAGTTGATTGCACATGTCCTGTCGAACGCTTCATCAGTAAAAGAAAAATAGCTCTGAAACTTAAACGCTGGCAATGCAATGTACCAACTGTGGCAGGCCTGGTTTTGGTTACTGCCGGTTTTTTGTACCTGGTGTGAAAAACAGCTTTCTGGCTCTTCTTTTTATTCATCGAATCTTTGAAAGGTACCCAGTCCATTTTATGGTATGAGAAATTTCACCCGACGCAACACATATGATAGAACTGAACTACAACAGTGTCTGGCCAAATATTTGAAGCAGCTGAGTTATTTGACCCTCTGCCTAAATATTAGTGACCTGCGGAATGTCATGACATCTAATCTTCAATCAGAACAGTCTGATGCCTGATATTCATTCGCACAGATATTAAAGAAATTCATATGGTACCCTATCCACACGTTCATCAGTTCAGACTGTTCGGATTTGACCCATACGGGATTTCAGCCCATGTATCTTTTCATCCGTTGAAGATTTTAACCTATTCACTTATCGACCCACTCGAGGGTTCCGACCTATTCAGGATTTTAACGTCCAGGAAAACGAGCATTAGGTAAAACGAAAAATTCAGCGAAACGACATTCGATGAAACGACCGCCATCGGTTTTGAAAAGATACGTAGTCTTTTCCATTTGCAACTAATTGTTTTCTAAATTAGACTGATACAGAAGATCAGTGGTTCAAAATCTAGAGCGGGACGAAATTCTGAACGGGACAGACACGTTTTATAAGCAGCTGCATTATGCTTGCTTTGTACCTATAGGTGCTAAATAACGGATTCATTTCAGATATGGGATATTTCTGCATAGGTGTCTCACAGGTATACCGTAACCTTCTACAATAAAGAAATTCTTATTCTCTCCAAAACAAGCGTTATTCTCCATTACATTACATACGTTAGGCATATTTAGTTGCCACATCATGGCAAGGTCGCTGAACCTTTTGGGACAACTTTGTCTTTTGGGCTTCGTACCACTGCTTGTGCTAATATGCTTGGCGATTCATTATCATTCCTGTATGTATATGGTAAAGTCAGGGTGGATCTGTCTGTAGTAAAGTATCTGAACATCTAAACGCTACGTTTTAACCAGGAGCACAATTAAGCCTTTGCCTAGCTAAGAGGAACTTGTTCTGAAATTAAAAACATTTTGCCTGTCTAGACGCTGTTCCACTTTAGCATCGTTTTCAGTTCGATCTTGCATTTACTCGTTCGCGTTTTGACCACATGACCTGCATATTTCTCTGAAGATGCGTGCAGTAGAGCGCAAAGCTTGAAAAAGTACGTTGCTCCTTTCAGTTGCATGGAGGAAGGATAGCGTATGTTGGGGGATAAACTGACGCCTTTTAATTTCGTTATTGCGTAATTACGAAAGGTACTAAGTACTCGAACGCAGACTGCAAGAAAAGCTCAGTTTGAAAATTGAGAACTCAAGATGCACTCTGTGCTTTTCTAGTTAATAAATGAGCACTATTTGCTGCTTAGTTTTTAACAATGACAGAAACTTAGTAACTGTGGAAAAATGAAGCGCTGGAGGCCTGCTACAAGGTTTCTCGTGTTTACTAGTGCGAGACTGGCAGCGGGTGATCGATTTATAAACGAAAGAGATTACAGTTTTCATCCTCATGGAGCAAGTAGGTACTGGCTGATTTCTTGGGTTAGCTAAAAGTTCTTTGATTTTGCTATTTGCTATTGCTATTGGCTTCCTTCCGTGTATCAAAACACTTGCGTTCAATGCATGAAAAGATTTCTGGACGAAAAGTAGAAATTATTTTTCTCGCGACTTATCAGTGCAGCTTGTTTCCTTTTCCTTCTGCATTTAGGTAGACATGAAACTCACTAAGTGAACATGAAGAACATATGCACATAAAAGTATTGCCCAACATTTTGAAATTTTGAAGAGGACGACTTCCCTTAGGAAAGCATTTGTGGAAATTGCTGTGCTGTTTATTATCTCCTCAGTGCCTCCAATCTTCAAATCGTCAAACCCTTCGTCTCCAAGTTATTACCAATTTCGTGATCTCGTCAATGGTCTCTTTGATTGGCTCCATGTGCAACATTGAGACGGAGTTTGTTCTGGCAGGGAATGATTGTTTCAGGCTTGTTAGCTTTTACAGCTTTGTCTGTGGAAACAATTGCATAAGTAATCAAATAATCTTTCTAGGCGTTCATGATATGCTCTTTATCAAGATTGTCTTCCGTAGTGTCGACAGTTTTTTCAGCACAGTAGCGCACGTGATGAGCCTTTAACGCCCTAATTATCCCCTTAACAAGAGGCTGTATTAGAGCAATTGTACCTAGAGGCAACTGGACGACTTCAACAGCTTCAGTGCTGAATTCACCGGGCTCTGGGTATCCTACAGCGGCGTGCAGTTCCAAGGGGATCTTGAAGGTCCAGGCCTTTCCCAACAACAGAACCGTAGGCGGCGGTGATGCCATTGCCGCTTGTCACTCGAGCCGCGTGTACAGCGTGGATTAAATGCAACTGTGCAGAGACTGCTGTCTTGTTACTAATCGTCAGTCTATGCCACCTAACCGTAAACCGACATTGAAGAGCGATTCCGTCTAGGCGACAACAAGCTGCTGTGGAAAACGCTACGGTGAGCGTGACAAGGAAATGGACACATTTCCTCCAATTTCTGGTTTAGGCTTAGATGGAGTACGGCCACTGTTGCCAGTACTGTAAACTGTCGCGCGTAGGCTTATAATATAAAGCACCATAATGAGTTCATACAAAAGCGATTACACGCAAAGGAAAATCATAGAGAAAGGGGCACATCACTTCGACAGTATCTCCAAGCTAGAAAGCAATTGGCACGACTGGGTGATTAGTTCCAATGACATCCAATCCGGCTGAAGCAACAAGCGGCAGGGACATCAGCGAAGCTTAGGCCTGCTGTCGGGAAAGATCCAATGGTTCTCTTCGTCCAAGCCTTCCTACTGAGCGAACAAGAGGCTGGCACCTGGTGCGTATCTTTTTCTTTCAAGGATCAGGAATTCGCAGCTTTGTAGATTATAGCTTTCCTGTTCACGTACCTTGCTTGGTTTGCGTAAAGCGGCAGAGTTAGCCTATCGCTCTATGCTTTAAATCCTGCTGTTCGCTCCTGTTCTTTACTAATAAATCTCTGTTATGGTGTCTTTTTTCAGGATAGGGAACTCCATTTGCATTAGAGAACTGCTCGGGCAGGCATCCTTTCGCGTAAGTTATTTTTTTCATAATGGTTTGGGGCTGGTCGACTGCTTCTTAATCAGCGCAAGCAGCTCCTCCCGCGATTTTAATACTGTTCAAGCCAAACTTCTTCTTGAAGTTATTTGATACTGTTTAACCGAAAACCGTTTAATCGCCAAACCACGCTAACCGACACGTTCGTGAATTGGGTAGCGAATTCGCAGGTCGCTGTCGCGATGCGCTTATACTGAAAAAAATGGTTGCGGACATTCGTGGGAACGTAAAGCCGGAGCAAGGGCATATACGTAAGAACTGTCACTTTAGCCGCTTATACCAGGAACTGCGATGACCATATCCGCAGGAGCATAGAATTAGGGTGATAATGTCCGTGGGACCGAAGAGCATAAGCTGCATGAGACTAATGTCCCTATCTACCGTCCTTGTTTCAGTTCACCGAGTTTAGTCGGCAACACCATTAAACCATCTTTAGCTGAAGTTGCTCTAGCTTTAAATCTCTCACCTTTCCTTTGAATTGTTATATGTCTTCGCCCTCCGTTGAATCACATTGGAGTCAACAAGTACGGCTGTCCTATAGCAACAAGAACAGTACAGCACTGTTGTGCTTTCATAGTTCTCTCGAACACGAAAATTGCTCGGAAACGTCTGTCCTTGTATGCATAAATTTTGGTAAAATTGAGCTCCTAATAGATTCATGCGTATTCTACCGTAAGAAAACATAAGATGTTACAGACTAGTGCATTTATATTGTGGATTAATGAAAAACATGATCTTAATTGTTTCGATATTTCAAGCTTTCTCGTTTCGCCTGCGCGTTTCAAATCCCGGAAATCTCCGAATGGTTTCAGTGCACGCAATGAAAAAACTGTGTATAGCCAGAATCGCGTTGTTCAAGCCTGCGTCATACAAGGATTTGCTGTGCATTCACCATATGCACTTATATTTAAAATATTTTGTGTTTTATTCCATTTGCTTCCCTTACGTAATTTGATCAAAGCAAGCCTTAAGTGCCTCGACGAAAGCGTTGCTTTATTTCCCTTCTGTACTAAGTAGCTACGTCTACAATGGCTCAGTCTGTAATGCACATGTGCAAACGTTTTTATACTCATATTTCCTATGCAAGACTGCATAGCTACTACCTACGCAGCGTTTACATACTATTAGCTATTATTTAGCAACTGAGAGGTCATTTAGGCTATGCAGGAAGAAGTGAGCAGGTTATACACAGAATATTCCTTACAGTGTGCAGGGGATTTGATTATACGCGGAAAGTACTCGAACAGATACCGCGGATAAAGCGAGCGCACTGCATTAATATTATTAGAAATGCGTCCTCTCTTGAAATTCCGTAAATTCGCCTACATAAGCTTAGATCCCGGGACTTTCATTAAGAAGAAAATGATAACTTTACATTTCTCCAAGTATGCTATTCGTTCTGCCCTGTGTTAAACGTAAGCAAACTATTTTGTTTAGCAGCTGCAGCCACTGTTTCAGCTTCCTTTCAAGTTTATTTCCTTGTTCTGCAACTTTTCATCACATAGTCAACATTAAACTTGTTTCACTGCTTCGGAAACGATGCCCAATGAGGGATGATCATTCTCAAAAGCAACCTTTATGAGCTGCTATGTGCATCCAATAAAACAAGTAGTCGACTAATGAAAAGTGGTCTCAGCTTTCTGAGGTGGGCAAAATGCGCTAGTAAGAAGTGACACCGTAGAAGTGATTAAACTTTCACGAAGCAATTCGTGTTGACGGTTCAGGGAAGGAGACGGCTCTTATATGAACCGGCTTGTCAAGAACTTTGAAAAGTTGAGAGAAGTGACTTTCAGGATCTGAAAGTAGTGTTTCCCTCTCCCCAAACTCGACGAGCTATTAATAAGACGATTTTAGCCCAAGGTAACGTAATTTGTTAAGCAAGCTTACTCTGCCTTGATCCAATATTAAAATGTGGTCGCAAGCCATGATGCTTCTTAACCTGTGGGCCACTATGAGCACAGTTCTTTGATTGGCCAAAGTTCCAAGGCACTCATCGATGTCTGGTGCAGAATTCAGATACGCGGTAGCTTCATCAAGAAGCAGTATGCTCGCCTGCTGAAGAAAAGCCCGGCCAAGGAATATCAGCTGACGTTCGCCAGCTGAAAAATTGCGACCCCCTTCTTCGATCATGGATTCTAAGCCAGATGGCATTCTGGAAATCTGCCGAAGTTTGCTTCGCACGGTTAAAAGCGTGACCAGGTCAAAGAAACAGCAAGCTTACCAAAGACCTCAGTTTAGCGAAATCCACAGCCTTCCAGAGCTCAGCCTCTGAACGAGTGCCGTGTGGATCCAAGTTAAAGCGAATACTGCCGGAAAACAGTCTTGGATCTTGTGGGATGACTGCAATTTTGCTGCGGAGATCAGACAAACAAATATCATCTACGTTTCGGTTATCTATCATAATTGTTCCCTCGGAAGTTGGGTATAAACGAAGCAAGGCATTAACTAAAGAAGTTTTTCCTAAAAGGCAGTTGCACTGGAAATGATGTATATTCTGTTTGTGCCACTAACCAGAACCAGTTCTTCCCAAAATACCGAGGCGGCTTCCGTCTTTGACTTCAAATGATACATTATTCAAAGCAGGAGAGTCGTTCCTGCCGTATGTAAGGCTATAACTCTGGCGTTATTCATATTTCGACTGGGTAGAATGCCCACCTAACGTTGCTGAAGCATATCGATCCTTTAATGCTTTTGCCAGCTTTAGTGGTTTCTCCAGAAACGTGGTGTACGCCTTCTTGTTCAACGGCCTTCAACATAATCGCAATGAGAAGTTCACAGAAGCGGTTACTTTATACCTGTATGAAGCGGTTCATTCGCTCAACTGAGATCATTTTAGCTTCAAATTCAGCTTGCATGCGGACAGCAAACTGAAATATTCCGCTCATCTAAGGTATTAATGAAAAATGCAACTAGCCATTGAACAACAAAGCTGTTAATCAACCTGTATAGCGTAGGAGAGCGCCATTCCGGCGTAGGCAGGCTCAATGCTACCGCTCAGTGCTACCAGAAGAAGTGAAATGATGAAAATAATGCTGACAACAAGAAAGTCAAGCCATACGGCCAGCCAGCGCATCGCTGAATTGTACATAAACATCCAACTGCTGTTCTGATCCAATAGGTGCTTCATTCTGCCATGCGTAATAAACTGTGAAACTTCGAGCTCGCTTGAAGACTTCTTACCCACAGATCAAAACTTACCGTTCAATAAAGTCCATAGTTTTTCCGGATGTCCTCAAAACACTTTTCCCGTGCGCACATGCAATTATATGTGAAAAAAGCGGTGATCTGGAATTGTTTTCAGCTCTTTTCAGGCTGCGATGCAGAGAGAGATTTAGCAACTCGAAAGCTCAGAAGCTCCAAGCTAACCAGCGTATGCCTGCACGAAAGCACGCAACGAAAAGGACGAATATGCATCCTAGGGGCAATGCAGCTACTAGAAACCATGGAAAAGCCCAGATAATGACGATCAGGTATCCAGTGATGGTAGAAAAGTTTTGAATTAATGTTTCTAGCGTGAACGGAATTTTAGTGTCCACTAAAGTAATGACACGTGAAAAATAGAAGGAGGATTGAATACTCACCTTCATCAACGTCTTTAGAAAAACGATTAATTATTCGACCGCTGGGCATAGTATCAAACCAACGCATGTTACCCTTCATTATAGAATCGAACAACGCATTATGCAGTCTTTTGGCAGCTTTTATCGTAATCTGCAAGACTGGCATGTCATCCGCTGACACAGGCGTAACTCATACCTTCACAAAAACAAATGATCTCAACAAATTAGTAGCAACAATGAGCACAGCTGAGCCTAGATAGATGCCAAGAAAGTGAAAAGCTTTCGGTTGTCCTGACAACAGTTTGTCCTGAGGGCCATACGAAGCGTTGCTGCTAAGGTGCTATAAAAGGCGTCATGTAATGAAGAGATCAGGCTGGCCGATGTCTGCTACTCAGACTAGCAAAAAATTTGATTTATTCTTTGGGAATGAGGCGGCGATGGGTCGCAGTATTCAATACTTATGGAAAAAATTTTAGCTGCCATTATTAGAACATTTGAAATTTGCTTTGACAGGCAAAATTTGAAAAGTGATACGGCTTCATTTTAATGCTAATGAGTAAACAACGACAGCGTTACATCCGGTGCCGCTCAGTTCTATTAATGTTTTTGTAAGAGTAGCACTTCAGGCACTCTTCATGTCTATCTTTGTAAAACATTCCACCCTGGTAACTCCCTGGATGGAGTCCTCTTCTCAGGACTTGTCAGTTAGGTTACTCACTCGACACTGAGGGTAGATAAGACAACAGTTTGTCCTACAGAAAAAATTCTGATCTGTAGCCCAACAATAACCAAATTGAAGATCACTTCAACCTGTTTCATTTTATTTTTTGCTTCATTTAGAAAACAGCCCCTCCGAAAACACTAAGGCCTCCGTCCATTTATTTTGATATTTGCTAACATTATTTGTTTACTTTTAAGCTTATGCAATTAATTTATTTATCATTGCTTCGTTCATTTTCTTTCCACACGATTTTTCATCTAAATTTGTTTTCTCGTTCTTCCTTGCCCACCTAATTTCAACAACAAACTCCCCAAACACACCTTAATTTCAAACTTCTATACATCCCATCGCCCTTTAAAATATCCCGTTTCGCCAGATCATGAACACCAAAACACTTTTGTCATTCCACACAGCGCTGATGACGGGGCATGAATAGTCCTGAAGGTTACGCTTTCATTTATAAGAACAGCACGCCACGGGTTGTTCATTCGTATTCCGTTGTGACAAAAAGAAATGTGAAAAAGATTAAACGGTATCAATCTTTACGTAAGCATTTCAAAAATCGTTACAAAAATTAACATTGAATCTGTTTTGTTATACAGTAAGAATTCCATTAGTAAGGAAGTTTCTCAAGCAAAATAACTGAGCGTTTGTACTGCCTAAAAAATACTCAAAGTCTGAGTGACAGTCAGTAACAGATAGAGCCAAACTTTCATCAACTTACGCTAAATCCCGAATGATTAAAATGAAGCCAATAAGAAAGTAAGGCAGTGGAAGATATTGAAGATCCCGTACTAAGAGCAAACGTGAACAAAAGCAGCAAAGCGCAGGAGAAACCGCCAATGGCTGCTATGTATGCTTTGTAATCATTCCAGGACACAGTTCTTGAACAGAGGTTTTCTTCTGAAGTCATCATAGAGCCTGGAAAGTGCTCAGCATAATAATAGAGATGCACTGATGTTTACTACCGTCCTTCAGAGGTATATTAGCTAAGAGCTCTTCAATGTTCTGTTCAGGATTGCTATGACCGCTCATAGACGAGGAAGACGTCATACGCCGGGATGTTTGACACATTTCAGGAATTTCAACAGAAAAGAATGTATCCAATGAGGTATCTGCATCTTTGATTGTAGCGGGCTCAGGAGGGTTAAGAATATTTCAACTTACTCTGGCGAGCTGTTGCTTCGTCAATTTGATCAATGAACGCCCTATATGCTTTATTATGACTGATGAGATCCTCATGCCTACCGAAAGCTTCAACGGTGCCGTTAGTCATGAAGATAATCTTGTCACACTGCTGGAGAAACTGTAACAAACAGAATTTTAAAATGTGACAGAGTCAGGCAACTGTATACTCTTGGGTTTTTAGTTACCAAAATCACGGTCTGCTTAGAGAGATGCTCTTTAATTGCATGGTTAAACAGGCGCATTGCAACTTGATCGTCTACAGGCGACAATATGTCATCCAACAGGTAAAGCTCCTTTTCCATATATAATGCACGAGCTAGGGAAAGGCGAGCTTTTTGGCCACCACTTAAATTGACTCCGTGTTCTCCGATCTGACATCAGTTAGCCTTCTATGAGTGAAAGAAAAGGTAATTTGTTTTTCTTACTTCAGTCAGATCTCCTGCCGCGAAGCATTTGACATCTAACTTCAGACTGCACGCACTTACAATTGCAGAGTATGGCTTCCTGCAGAATGTTTTTCCTAGTAAAATGTTTTCACGGAAAGAGGCATTGAAGATCCATGGCTCTTGGGGGCAGTAGGCAACGTTGCCGGAAACCCTTTTGGATCCTTCAGTGTGCATCATCTAAGGGTTGTACATTGTATTCCACTGTACGCACTTAATGACTTTTCTTAAGCTCACATCACCGACAATAGCTAGCAACAAGGACGACTTTCCGCAACCAACTGGACCGCATAAACCCACAAGGTCACCCTATAATCTGTTCGGCCTGACTGGGTGATGCAAATGGTTTTAGTTACCTACTTTAGAGATCTTGAAATTGATATTTCGTAACTTAAACGCATTAGAAGTCGACTCCGCACTGTCCTTAGCAGCATCAGAGGGCCAGCAAAATGTCGAATTGTTAACTTCAACAGCTACAGAAGGATCAGATGGAATAGCGTTGTTTTCAGCCACTTCGGGAACCATAAGATGTGCCTAAAAGTATTGCAGTTTGTAGGGTAAAACGCAGAAAATAATGCAACCTGAATTTTCCTGAGAGCCACTAGCGCCTCAGCCAGATACCGCATTCCATATGGTATCATGCGGATGCCGAATAGCATCACAAAGAATACAGTAATGGCAGTGAAGGCCTAAAATGCGCGGACGCAAAAATTCAATGAACGGAAAGCCATATCGCCTGCTACTCACTTGGTCAGGATGTAGATCGTAACCAATACCAATATAAATGGCAAAGGTGGCAACTGCTGCCAACACTGGGACAACAGTGCCTAAGGAAACAGCTAAGCTTTGAGCTAGACCAGTTTTTCTTAAGTATTTTAATTCCTCTTCACGCAAATCTGAATCAAAATAACCTCTTGGAATGTCAGTGGTTCAATACATGTCCAATTTCGGTATGTAATCACGTAACTGCTTCATAGTTTTACTATTTTGAGAAAGACCATTATTAGTGCTTGTGGGTTGATATTGAATATGCTAACACGTGGAAATCAAAAGCCTATTAGTAACAGGGCGCCTTATTTATGGTTCTATGTCCGTTAAGAATTTTTATTAATATTCTTTTCTTGAAGCAGACAATACACGAAGTCAATGGAAAGCGGATGACCCCAGTGGCCGACATACAAAAACGTACCGTCAATTAACGCTGAAGACGAACAAATCAGCTTCAGAAGCTGCGTGACCTTTCGTTAATGATTAAAGTGCTTTTCATTTTAGCGGTGATTGGCTTCAAGAAAAGAAAAGTGTTGTACAGCTCTCATACCGTGCACACAGCTAGCAAGAGGAAAACAAACGTGTTGAGAAAGAAACAGTATACAGACGAAGTGCAAAACTTTGGAAATTGGACCTGCAATACGGCTGAATCTTAACTCAGCCTTAAACTGTATGATTTTCATATCACAGAGAAGCACATTGGGTCTCTTATCTACGCATGCTTTGCGGAGAGCCTGAAGAAGAGAGAAAAATAAAAAGAAAAAACCATAGGTTCATCCAGTTTACAGATGAATTGCTATGAACGCTTATAGGCCAAGAAAAGACATGTCACAGAAAGACCAAAACACGCGAAGCAGATTTCCTTACATGGCATACTTAAAGAAACAGCTGGAAAAGGCAAATCACAGGAGCTGACATCTAAAAATCTAGTGCCATCGACTTCTCACAGTCAGCATCTGCGGCTGTCATCACCACAACCTGTTGCTGTTCCTGTCACATTACAAAATGAAGGTAGTGACTGTGGTGGCTCACGATCTCCCGGTACCTCCAATTCTACTACGTATTAATAAACTTCAGTTACTTACCCTTGAAGCGACTATCATACACTTTCTCACTTAAGGAAAGAGAGTTAATGTACTTCCACTTGTTGCTTCGTCTAGTGTTCAACGAAATTTCACATGATTTATGTTTAGTGTCTTCTTGTTCTTTGCCAACTAATATTGTAAACTTCTGTTGGAAATTTCAAAGTAGGATGAGCGATTGGCTGCGCCTATGCTGTGAGTGCTGACCGAGCAAACGACTAACCTGGCAATCCGCCTGTCCTAACCATGCCGGATTAGCGAGGCACAAGTGCATCAAACTAATAATATTTTTCACTCTACGTTGCAACACTGTTTATTAAGCGAGACCCGTAGTATTTCTATGCGGCAAGCTGACGCCTAATATAATATACTAATAAAACTTTAGACGCTTAAGAGCAGCATTTCCTGAAAATTACGATTTATAAACGATAATCGGCGATGTTAATAAAGCACCATACAGCGTGCAAATTTGGAGTCCTCTGAAATCGCCAGATTAATAAAACAGCCGTTTGCCTGTTGCAGGAAATGATGACTTTTAGCCTTTCCGTAAAATGAAGCTCAAGCATATTTATAAGTTGTTTTCTCCTAAGATATTAATAATAACTTTTGACGTTTAGACGTTTTCATGTTCTATAAAGATGGCGGGCTCAAGCATGAAACTTGTTTGTGAATGTTCAAGAATATTTACCTCTAACTTTGCGCATAAATGGGTTTTCCATCGCACTCATTTTGATTGTCCGAATGGAAATCAGTATCTCATTAATTGCCTGGATCTGAAAAGAGCGGAGACGCATTAAGACTTTAATACAACCAAATCTAGTGACCATTTGTTTTGATGAGTTATGGAAGCTCTTATACTGCATTTCTCTTTGCATTCAGGTCGTGAATGCTTTCGTTCTTCTCTTAAATTTAGCAAATGGAACGATCTTGTGATATAGTCAAGGTAGATCGTTCGGCTCTTATCTCGTATCGTTTGAGAAATGCAATGTGACCATGGTATTAACAGATTCAAATCGCGTACCCTTTTCTCAGTTAGGACAATGGCTTGCTTTCGGTGACGGACAATAGTTTTGCCGATAAAGATTTGAACAATGTCAAAAAGCAGGAAGACTCCTATGCCAACGAAAGAAATAGGTCCAAGCAGTACCAATAAATAACCTATTCCGCCGAGCAGCACTAATGGCCCAATGAGTACCAAAGGTAGGAATGAGACAGCATCGAAGATTCGCTGGCTGTCGTTCGCAAAGATAGAAGTTATCTATAGTTGTTTGTCATAAATTAAGTGTAGCAACCGTGTTGAGAACTTACTTCGCTTGTTGCTATTTCACAGGAAACCCTTTGATACATGAATCTTTTAAAAAGAAGCGCCAAAATAGCACCGCGAACTCGGAGAGCAGTGCGAGTGGATACGGCCCAAGTAGCGCCGTAGAATATAACCCGGCTTAGTTCAACCAGCATCATCAGTAATGCCAGTATGAAACCTGTACTTTTTTGCTTTTGCTCATTTGGCATTTGTGCGTACTGCAGCAGGGAACGAACAATGCAGGTCTATAAAACGATTCGACCTTCAGCCTTCGCTTCTTTGAAGGGAAGTATCAGCGCCACTACCGGTCCAATGAAACCAAAAGTGAGGCAGAATAGAAAACAGATGCAGGAAACCAACAGTCGTGTTCGAAAGAAGCGTAGTACCACACGCACAAGCGAAGGCTGTTTTCCGTCTTCGTTTCTTTGGTGCTCCAGTTCTTTATTCCACAAATGGTCCAACCTTAAAAGATTGTACTATTCCTTTTCTTGCGCCAGAATTTCAAAGTGGGACATCAGCGTACCTCCTCATGTTTGCATTAGAGGCGTCATGTTTTGAGATGAACCACTGTTCATTGTCAGTAGGTGCCAGCTTGCGAAATAGCGACCACAAGTAGGCGAAAACCCAACCAAAAGTAATGAAAGAAAAGCATCCCGCTTGATCTATTCGGGCGGTTAAATCGCTGCAAAAGTACAAAATCCGAAATACAGGAATGGTTTAAATGGCTATTCCCTGCAAATCCCTATGAGAAGTCGCTGACGAAAGGGACCAGCCTTTGAACAGGCGACTTTGGTAAAGGGAGCTTACGTTTCCACGCTGATAAATACGTACGGATGCGCCGTTTGTTAAGCAATTTGAAAAAAGGTTTTCGGAAACTTTCACGACCCGTCCTATCCTACCTTAAAAGATGGGTTCTAAAAGCTTCAGTCAATGGACTGTTTAACGAACACGGTGTCCATTACTATCCTATCTATTTATCCAGATGAAGCAAACCATACTATGACCAGGAATTTATTACTACTAATAGTGACGAGTAAGTAAATGCGAAAATATAGCTTTTGGTAAGGGGGTGTTTGCATTCATTGGAGATGGCTATGGCCTGCCAGTTTTAATGGAAGAACGAATAAAAATTTTCAGCGCGTTGGAAACTTGTATGCAAATGATCTGAAAGCTGCAATGGTTTATCATCATGCCGAGCTTTCACTAATATATTATTACAATAAAAGGATCATAGTGATTTCAGTCATTGCGCAAATGAAGCAAAATTTTCCTTAATTATCAATATTATGTCCTAATGGATTACATCGTTAATCTTAAGTCGAACGGTAAAGAAAGCACTTGTTACAGCTTAGACTGTATCCATCGTGACTAATATCCCAATCTGGCTGTTTACGATTATGGCGTTCAGAAAAATTTCAGGAAAATTCACTGCCATAGTACTGATGCACAAGCTAACAAAATTAACAGATGTCATCCGTTTAAGGGCAGATTTCTTAACGAACTCCTATGCATGCTCAAGAAGTGCAGTGTTGGCGTCTGGAAATAGTACTGAAACAGAGATAGTGGCAGAAGCTTTTCATCTGACTTGGAATTTTCATTTACGATTTTGTTGCTTCTAACCTGTGAAGTAGGCTAAGCAGAATATTAGGTCTAGAGGAGTTTCATTACGGCATTTACAAGAAAAACGAGGTATTTAACTGAGCATGAAAGATAAGAGTAGACGTAGTCGAGCCACCAGTGACGTCTACCGCTATTCTCGCATTAGCAAGCAAATGCACCTTTTTAGAACAAATAATTAATTACGCACTAACAAAGCGGAATTAATAACCACTGAGTGAACGCTAATGCTAAAAAGCTGCCTTCTTGGAAACACCGTGCTGGTTAAACATTTGGTAATTCTGTACGCATTAATTAAACAATTGAGATAACCTATGTACCGAATATCATACACACTCTCAAGAAATATGAGGAAACAGATGCAAATTTGTTTGGTTCTAATCGTTTCGCTTGCCGGATCTATCCCTTACTTAGGTAGTTTTGTTCCACACGCCTTACTGTCAACAACGTCTTCCCCTTGAATGTGCGAATGCATCTACCTTTCCAAGCATAATGCGTTATCGTCATTAGCATTCCGTTAACCTTCACGGGAGACGCCGTCTCATCAAACGCAACAATTGCAAGTTCTTATATCATTCATGTTCTGCAAGGCAAGTGCAATGAATGACACCTATCAGGGAGAAGAGAACACTGGTTGCGAAGTCGCAGCGTCATATACGCTCAGAATCAATGCGCCCGTTGCGTCACCGACGTTAAAAAGTGTGAGCTAATAAAGCACTGTCACGTGTTCGGTACAAATGATTGAAGAATCACGCTAATCTAATTTACACTTCAGTTGCATGTTTATGATGCTCAATAGTACAAAGGATGACTGCAAAACTCTGCAGTCTTCTTCCACTTATGGTCTTGGGCGTATGATTTAAGCTGCCAGATGATCCTTACGCTGATACGCGAGTTACACACATCGCCTTAAGAAAGCGCATGACTTCAGTGATAGAAGCATTGTTTGTGTCTGGTGGCAGTCATTTGGCCGAAAGTCGTTTGGCCGACAGGTC